>QAXK01007371.1:0-15033 GCA_004335735.1 Chlorella sp. KRBP
TGCAGTTCAACAGTGTTGGCTTCGAGCTGTTGCTGCTGTCACACAATAGGTCAGGCCGAGTTGTGTGCACCCATCGTGCTTTGTCTGAGGACAAACCGCACTGCATGTATGACCTGTTGTCAAAGTCCAGTTTGCCGCAAGTCTGATGATCTGTGAGTGGGTCCGCCTGTGTACTGCATGCAGTGCTAAGGTGTACTAGTACTGTGCACATACGTCTGGTAGCATGTTGCCATCTGTGCTAGCTTGGCCCTCTTGAAAATGCTCTGCACATGCGTTGAGATTCCCATGCATGTTTGTCCTGATGTGTATGTGCAGTTGTCAGCATCCTCAACGGGAATGAGGCAGACCGCAGTGCAGTTCAGTACGGCCTTGACGGCGACACTACAGTGGCGCTCATGAACGCATTTGCTGCCCTTGGCGCCATCGCCTTCAGGTGAGAGGCCAGGACAGCAGTGTCATAACAAAGTGTCATAATGATTTGATTTGTGTTTGTTGGAGGCACGTCCCACAGGGCTCTTTTTGCCAAAGAAGATGTGTTGCACAGCATCTTGCTAGAAAAGTGTGTGGGCTTCATACAGTATGTGCATGCTGCCCTTAGCATCTACTTGCTGTCCTGCAGCTTTGTGGACACTGGTGCACTACCGTGGTAGCTTTTGTGCCGGAAATCGATGCCAGATGGCAGCGTCAGGGCTTCCAGCACAACATGCACACTGTCCTGGTGTACCACATAGCTGCAACCTGTGCTTGACATGCCGTATTCATGCACAACTCCTGCCTGCTGCTCTGCAGTTTTGGGGACACCGTCCTGCCAGAGGTCCAGGCTACAGTCAAGGCCCCCACGCAGCACAACATGTACAAGGGCATCAGCTTGTGCTACTCCATCATCTCCATAACCTACCTAGCCGTTGCAATCACCGGCTACTGGGCCTTTGGCGCCGTGGTCAACCCCTTTGTGGTGTACTCATTCACGGGGCCGCAGTGGGCCAAGACGCTCGCTCTGCTGCTGGCCATTGTGCAAATCGTGGGCTGCTATCAGGTGTGTGTAGCCTTGCGGCACCTACTAGGTGCGACCTGTAGTAGCCCAAAAGACAAATTCTTCAAAGCAAGCATGCCTGCATGCCTTTGAACAGTAGATGCTTCTGCCCACAGCAACTCGGGTTCTGCCTTTGCTTCAGACGGTTGGTGAGCGCGTACTTGTTGCATTGCTCTACTTGCGTCATTTCTGTTGTATCCTGCTGCTGCCATCCTGCCACAGATCTACACCAGACCAACCTATGAGTACTTTGAGATCAGGTTTGCGCGCCACAATGAGGGGCCCATGTCCCTGTGGAACATGTCCCAGAGAGCCGTCATCACCACGGTCTACATGGCAGTCCTGACGACCGTGTGTTGCGCCATCCCCTTCTTCATTGACTTTGTCGCCCTTGTGTGAGTACCACATGCTTGGCTTGCGTGGCCCCTGCTGTGCCTTGAAAACTGCATCCTGTTGGTGTGATCGGTAGCACGCAGTGCGCTTGACTGACAGCACGCCGGCAACACCTAGAGAATGACACAAACAGCCGCACCGTTATTCTCGCTGCTACGCCACAACTGCACTGCCCTTGCTGCTTGATACATGCGGTTGTTGTTTCGGCATGCGCCTTCACTGACTGTATCTGACCACGACTCAAGCCTCTGGTGTTGCCAGACTGCAACCTTACCACTGACTTTGCTGCACCACATTTTTTCAAGTCACCGCCTCCCCTCCTGCCCTGCTGCTTGGCTTGCAGTGGCGCAATTGGGTTCACTCCACTTGACTTCATCCTGCCAGTGCTGCTGTTCATGGCAGCACGCAAGGTGCCTCTCTGGTGGAAGGTCATCAACTGCTTCCTCATGGTTGCATACACCATCGTGGGCCTGATTGGGGCAGTCGGGGCCTTCTACTTCATTGACAGACACGTCAACACTTACCGGGTAAGTGCCAACACCTGTATTGAGGTTGCTTTGCCAGAAGCCTCTGCCAGCTCGCGGCGAAGCTTGGCTTTACAGTTCGGGCCAACCTTGAATGAAGTTCTGTTTACTGTGCTGTAATCCCGACATCGTTCAACAGGGTGGCGTGCACTGTGCCTTGCAGCCCCGCGAGCTCGTCTGTGGTACGATCCCGGGACTCCCTTGCGGGCGCGCAGTACAGAAGTTGCAAAGGGCCATACAATACTCGTCAAAATTACTCCGCTGTCTCATACTGTTGGCGCCGTTGCTGCTCTTCCCATGCCGTGTCGCAGTTCTTCGCCGACCTGTGACTCGCGCGCGACCGCGATGAGCCGCCTCTGCCGCGCCCGTGGATGCCGTGCACCCGTGCCTGGCACCCATGCGAGGCAACTAGGCGGGGCACCGCAGATGACGTGTGCCTCTTGCAGGACGCACTCATGCTTGCATGTACATTGATGGCACTGCTGCTTCCAGAATGGTCTTGGCAGTGTGGGAGGGGAACTGGTTGTCAATGCTGGTTGTACATTAGATGGTAGAAGGGATTGCTTGGGCGCATAGGACTCGCCATTGCTGCAAAACTGTCATTCTGTATCGCATGCTTTCTGCATGATGCATCTGCGCATTGTCATGCTCTGTATGACTTGCTGCCTCAGCTTGTGAGCCAGGGTATGTGGTATGGCAGCAGCGCAATGATTGCAACATGCGCTCTTGGTTGATCATGCATCCAAGGAACTTGAGTCAGTTGTACATCGAATCCAGGTGACATTGACATCCTGGCCATGTGCAGTTACCTCAGCATTACCATGTGACAAGCAGTGTGGTTGCCTGAGCCTCCGGCGGCCGCGCAGGCTGCACCCGATGTGCTAGATAACGGATCACACAGTGTGATCAGGGGCTCTTGCAAAGCAGCTTGTTGGTGTTACTGGGCAACTGTCCCTGTAGCCTGTGGAGGGCTTTATTGTCATAGCCATCGTCATTGAACTTGCCACCTGCTTGCCACTGGAACAACTCAGTGCTACAAGCAGGTTGCCAACATGTTTCTGCTGACACCCTGTGCATTGTAACAGAAGAGGTTGAGGCCGTGTGACTGGCTGTCTGCATCCGTTGTGCCATGCAACACTGGTCAAGACACAAGGCAGGTGCTGTCACAGCTGCCGTAGCTACAAGCTGTGCGTTGTGAACTCGGCAGCGGCTTCAGGCCTTCTGAAAGCCGCACCCTGTGAGGTATTCAGCCGCACTGCGATTGAGTGTCACACATCAACAAGGTTACTGCAACGGTTACTGCAACACTCTATGGCATGTGCAGACCTGGTGCTGTACACACACTGGCAGCCACAGCATACTGCACAACAGCCTGCAGTGCCTTGAACTGCCGTGCACTGCTACGTATGCTGAGCTTGTGTTGTTGACCTGGCGTCATACTACAGTCCTCAACAACCCACAAACTCCACAAGCGCCACACCTGCCGTTCAATGCATAGCCCGCATGTCCCATGATACCACAACGTGTCAAACCGGTTTGTTACCAACACTCCCTCAATAGTCCAAAAGTGCACCATGCCAGTGAGTGCACACGGCAAGTGGCACAGGGACAGGTTGTGCTCTGGTGCCAAACAGCCCAAGCTGCCCACTGGCAGTGCTGGAACTGATGGCCTGAGGCCACCCCATCAACACCACCAAACAGCAGTAACCTGCACACACAAGCGCCCTTGTCCTGCTGCTTGAACCTGTTTCGAGGACAGCGTGGACACCACTAGAAAGGAGCAGCCAGTCAAAATGCAGGCGCAGCTGTCTCATGAAACTCCAGCTGGCATGTTGGGCATGCATTCACAACATGAACGGCAAGAGGTGGCATTCCAGGATCAGGTACAGACCACTGAGGGCAATCAATTTGCCATTCACAGGTAAGTGGTCACCCGGGGCCACAGAAAAGGGCGTAGAACGCAGAAGGCCACCTCACGCCAACTATCCCAACATGCTACAATGGCTCTTGTCCGGCTGCAGACGCACGGACACAGTGGTGCACGCCGGCAACAGATGCCCAGACCAAGGCGCCAGCCAGCGGCTCAAGAAATATCCGACAGGTCCCCAATCACATCTGCTATCTGACGCATCGCAGACCTGAAGCGCTCACGCCCCTCGTCTGACACGACAACCTGCAGGCCCTTCAGATCAAGCGAAGTCAGCTGCGTAAGAGGGGCCAACATCACAAGCACGTCGTCATTCACCACGAGTTGATTGCCCGCCAGGCACAGGGTGTGCAACCCACTGCAGCTGGCGATTGCAGGCCACAGCACAGGGCTCTGCAAGCCACAGCTGCGCAGCTCCAGCTTCCGCAGCGCTGTCAACTTGCACGCAAGCGCTGCTGCTGCCGCATCACTCAGTGTGGGACACTGCCGCACCTCAAGTTCCATCAGGATTGACAGCGTGGGCCATTGGATGACATCACTGGGCTGTAGTTTGAAACTGGTGAGGGACAATGACTGCAAGGCTGGCAGCTGGCTCAGGGTGTCACGCAGCGCTAACTCAGCATCTGCTGTGGTAGGCATGTGCGGCCCAGAAACTCGGCTGGGGTACACACATTAATGCAACCCCGTCAGCTGCGTGACAGCAGTCATAGCGTCAGACAGTGACCTTGAAAAAGCAGACGGCAGGGGCGTACGTGCCAGGACGCAGCTGATTTTGAGGTCCTGCAGATTCGGTACTGCTGAGAGCTGTGGCCGCAACTCTTCCACATGCTTGTCACTGTAGTGCAGCCTCTGCAACTGTGGCAGCCTTAGTGTCAACTGCACACGTCGTGGGCTGCGAAGGTGCAGAGCTAGTCGCACAATGCAGCTGGGCAGCTCCGACTGTTCACTGAATTCCCCCACTGTGTTCAAATGCAGTCTTGTCAGCTGGGTAAGGTGGCTGAGGTTGACACATATCGCCGTAGCAGCAGCTGCTGCTGCTGGACGGACTCCCACCAAAACGCAACGGAGCTGAGCTGGCAGTTGGGTCAACGTGTGTGGCGACGCACTGCCCTCTAGGCGCAGCTCCTTCAAGCCCTGCAGCGCTGACAGGGCCTTGCCAAGGTGTGCCGGGAAAGCATCGGCACACCAGCAGTGCTCTGGCAGAGGTACAGGCATTGTATACCTGTCAATCTGCCGACGCTGCAACATGTCACTGCGCTGGGATCTGTTGAAGTCAGCCCTTTGATGTCCAGCTCTGTGAGAGAGCTCAGGCTCGACAGGGCGTCCAGTGCAGCTGGTGCTGGCATAGAGCCAGCCCTGAACACCTTCAGCCGCAGCTGCTGCGCAGGTCGTGCCAAGCCTGAGGGTGTGGCCGGATCTGCTGCTGTTGCTGACAGCTGGGATGCCTGCTGGGCGCACAGCTGCAAGACAAGAGCCAGCAGCTGGTCTGCCGCTGCTCCCCTGCCAACGCCCTGTACGTCAAGTTGTGACACTAGGCCGGCATAGCCTGGCAACCGGGCGCAAAAGGCGGCAAAGGAGTCTGCTGTTGCGAACTGCTGGTTAGCTCCCTTCACCACGCAGGAAACTCCTGCGGTCAGTACTGCTGACCTAAAGGATGTGCTGACCACTATCAAGCTGCAAAGAGTCTGTATGGTCCAGCTGTCTGGCAGCTGTTGCAGCACCACCTGCAGCACTTCAGCTGCCTGGCATGACAGGGGGCAGATAAGGTCAGCAAAACCGGTGAGCACATCAGCAGGACCGACCAAAAGACTTGAAAACCAATGATTTCATGTTATCTGAGACCTTTCAATACATCGCACGCTATGTGCTTAAATCGCACTTGCACCAAGCATGCAGCAGAGCTGTTGTTTGACGTTCACGTGCACAATGCAATTGTGCACGGTACTGCAGTCATAAACCATTATTCAATATTATCAGCAACACTACGTGCGTATATCGCATTGCGCGACCTCCTTGCACCTGTGCAGCGCACCTGATCTGGCTGAGGTCCCGCAGGTGCAGCCATAGAGATTTGTTTGGTGATACGCGACTTGATGATTACAAGTTCCTGAAATAAGTCTTAGTGCGGATCTGTGCAAGGAGACGGTGTGCCCGACGCTTTATTGGGCTTGTTGTGGAGTGACGTTGGACAGTTGGACTGGCCTGTGACAGGGTTCTGCAGTCGTTGCTCAAATTTGGCGAAGCCCTTGCCAAGTACTGTTCCGTTGTCAGCTAGAAGACAACCTTATCAACTAGCTCGAGCTGGCACAGGCTACATACCCGGCCGTGCCTGCTCAGTGCTGGCAGCTTTGCCGCATGGGTACCTCCTGCTGGGAATGGGGCTGGCATGCTATGCTGTGGCTCATGCTGTATCACTGACCAAGCAGCCCACCACGCAGCCAACCACTGATCAAGCAGCCAGGCCGCCGGACAAGCCAGCCAAGCAGCAAGCAACCTATCAAGCACAACTTGCTGTGCCTGCGAACAAGCCTGGTCAGCAACCCAACCAAGACCACAACGACCACAACAGCTCTGTGCCCGTATGCCGCTGCAACACACCACCACGAACAACTTCATGATGCAGCACTACCAACTAGCCAGCAGCCCAAGCACACACCCACAGCTGTGGTTGCACGCTCTGCTGCTGGCAGTGCCTTCTGCCAAACCCTGCTGTTGCAATTGAGGCGTGCTGCCTCACCCATCCGACAGCCTGGCAGGCGCCTTGGGTCCTCCTCCATGGCAACATGGCAACTGCACCCTGCTGTCAACGGCTCCTGCTCACACCTGATGTAGGTGCTGCCTCACACCCCTCACACATCTAGCAGCAGGCGCCTTGGGTCCTCCACAACCTCCTTGATGCGCCTCAGGAAGGTCACGGCCTGCGGGCACACATGAGATATTGCAGGAGAAGCAGACAGAGCTCAGCAGCACTCCAACCCTACGTACAACTTCCGGGCGTGTGACGTCAGGGCTTCAACATGTTTGCTCCACGCTGTGTGACAAATCCACTGGCAGTGCCTTTTCAATGCTCACATCCCTGCCGTCAATGAGCCTGTGCTCCTACGTCAGGGTGCTGTGCATCATGGGGCGGGCTCAACACCCATCTAGACATGCATGCCATCACAGGCCGACTGCGGAGACACAGCCCCGGGCCCTGCTGCAAGGCAAGCGACATGGCCCACCACCAGACTGCCTGCCTGCACCACTCAAGGGGTGGTGGCTGATTTCAGCCCAGTGCTGCATTTGAGTTCAGTCCTGCATTCAGGTTCAGTCAGCCATGCTCACCTCCCTGCCGTCGATGAGCCTGTGGTCGTACGTGAGGGCGATGTACATCATGGGCCTGGGCTGGATGGTGCCGTTGACCACCATGGCACGCTGCGTTATGTTGTGCATGCCCAGGATGGCACTCTGGCACGCAGCAAGACAGAAAGCAGCAGCAGCAGCAGCGGTGCAGGCAGCAGTACAGGCAGTTGAATCACCGCAGCACCTCCTACAGACGTACCCCCGCCGGTCCTGAAACATATGGTGCCTGCTGCCTTTGATCAGTCAAACAGGTTTCCCCTCTACATGTGCATGCTTCAGGTGAGGTGGACACACGCATTTGCCTGTGGCCGGCCGACAACGGGGCTGAAGAGCCTGCCGACAATCTCGTTTCTCTGCATGTTTCCCCTCGCAGTCGACCCTTAGGCGCGTATATGTGCTGCGCTTGCGCATCCACGCACCTGTGGCGGGTTGATGATGGGGGTGGACAGCATGCTGCCGTACACGCCACCATTGCTGATGGTGAAGGTGCCTCCAGCCATCTCATCAATGCTGATGGTGCCCTCACGAGCCTTCTTGCCCAGCAGGTTGATGGTCTGCAGGGAGGCACACAGCACACAACAGCACAGAGAGTCTGAATGAGACATGCCTTCAGGCAGCGTCAAGCCTTGTGGAACATTAGTATCATGCAGCAATGATGTGTCTCTGCAACCAAACACTGCACAGGCTGGGAGTCTGAGGGCTCATCGAACGAAATTCACCACTACCTTCACACGACCAGCTTTGCGCACCAAACACGCCCAAGACACAGGACAGTAGCCAACCTTGCACCCCTCCTTGGCCCATGTTGTGCGTATGCGTATCAAAGCAGTCGACGTGTTGTCGACCAGGCCGCTCACCTTCTCCACCTCTGCAAAGCTGAGCTTGTCAACGCTGCGCAGCACAGGCACCACCAGGCCCTTGGGGGTGGCCACAGCAATGGAGATGTCGGTGTAGTCCCTGTGGCAGCAGGCACAACAGGACACCAGGAGGGGCTTGGTCACACCTCCAACTCACTTTACGGGCTGCAAGGCTGAAGAGTCAGAAGGTCGTAACAGCAGAATGCATGCAGGTGACCCCTTGAGTAGGTAGGACAACAGGAGTGGTTGGACAACGAACACAACCGGAGTGTTGCAATGGCACAGGGTGTGCATGTGAAGGACTGCAGCCACGGAACGAAAGTGTTGCCGTTTGCCTTCCAACAGGCATGCAGCTGACAAGAGAAGCAGCCTGGCCCAGCAATGGATGCGTTTCGAGCTAATGCTGGATCCCTGCGATCCCTGCAGCCGCTCTGGCCCCTGGCTACTGAGGAGCCCACCTGTAGATGATCTCCTGTCCATCAATGACACCGTTGACGGCTGGCACCTCCTGCAATGCACTGGCTGCAGCCTTGACAAAGGCCGACATAAAGCCCAGCTTCACGCCGTGCTTCTCATAGAATGCATCCTGCACAGCACCAGCAGCAGCGCCAACATTGACATCGGCAGCACACGGCCGTGCATTCGCAGCGTACAAATGCTAATGTAAACCGTGCTTCTAATGGAGTGCATCCCACACAGTAGCAGCAATGACAGCCTTACCCTGCTAAGGCCGGCAGCCCTGTCAGCTACCATTCAGTCAGCCACCAACCAGGAAAACTAACCCATGGACCCCAAGCCCTGCCCTACCTTGAATGTTGAGCGCAGCTCCATGAGGCCGGTCATATCGACCTCGTTGAAAGTGGTGAGCATGGCATAGGTGTTCTGGGCGCCCTTCAAGCGCTCAGCCACACGCAGGCGCAGGCGCGTCATCTTCACACGGCTGCGTCACGCAGCACAGCACAGCACAAGACAGCACAATACAGCACAGCGCAGCACAAGACAGCACAGCACGGTGCAGAGGTGCTTGTCGCGGACCCACCAACCGAAGAAGCAGCTGCTGGGGCATTGCTACAAGGTGTGACAAGGTGTTCAGCTCTGCTTGTAGCGCATGACACTGACCCGATGTTGGGCAGACAGACTACTTGCCAAGCAGCTTGCTGTCGGCATTGTGTGCTATCTGCCGCGACCTGCACCAATGCACTTTCAGCTGCATACAGGCGCATGCAGCTGCAGGCATGCTCACCGTTCAGGCCTGTCTCCTGCTACTGGGCTGGCAGCAGTTGCAGCCTCCTCAGCCTGCACAGCCAAGAGAGGCCAGGGCGGCACAATGTACGCATGTCAGCACTGCCAGTCAGCCCCAGTCATCGCATGCATTATGGGTTTGTGCAGTTGCGGCAGGACACGTGAAGGCTGCACACACTGCCTACACATGGTGGCTTAGCAGCGGCTGGGAAGTGATGAATGTGTTTTGGGGCAGGCGGTCGAATGCTGCGGGTGTCAACAAGTAGTCAGGACGACACGAGGCCAGTTGAACTTGCCCCCCTGCGGTCACGATCATTGCAGTGTCGGCTGCCTGCTTTGAGATTGCAACAGTCCAGCACTCGATACGACTCAGTGTGGGCAGCTCACCTTGGGTGCTGCAGGTGACTGTGCCTTGGGGGTGGGCGGGGGACTTGGCGGCTGTGCTGCTGCTGCTGCTGGCTGCTGGGATGGTGGTGGAGGTGCCGCTGCTGCTGCTTCTGGCTCTGGCGCCGCTGCTGCTGCTGGTGCACTCCCGCCGAAATCTCCCTCCTCAACCTCTGCCACCTTCTGGCCCACCACGACTGTGTCGCCCTCTGCAACTGCCAGTGTGGTGATCTTGCCAGCCTTCCCAGTGAACTTCACGTCGATGGTGACCTTGTCTGTCTCAATCTGTGCAATGACGTCGTCTTCTTTCACCACATCACCTGCAACAGCGGCGATGAAGGGCAGTGAGGAGGCTGTTCTGCAGACACAAAATCTTGGTGTCGCATTCACGTCAGCATGCCATGTGGCGTGGTGCTGACCTGTGCGAACTGAAACTTGGGGTACCGAGTCAGCAGCAACAAACAACAGACTGTGCAGACGCAGCAAACGACAGTGTATGTGGCGTTTTCTGTCCACATCTGCAACCTAGCGGGTTGAAAGACCATGAACACGACACATGGCCACCAGCACCACCCCACCTGGTTGCTTCAACACAGCTGCCACACTGCCCTCTGTGATGGAATCTCCCATAGCCGGCACCACTACCTCCCCTGCCGCTGATCTGCTGGTCTGTATCCATCTGGCAGCTGCGAAACCCTCCTGCTGCTTCGACTGCTGCTGCTGCAGCAGCTGTTGCAAGGGCTGTAGGGGGGTCCCAATGCACCTGCAGGACAGTACAAGGCATCTTGGACGATCCAACCTGGGTCTGCAAGGGCTCTGCTGGGTACATATATGCAGATAATAGCTCACCTTGCCCAGTTTGACTGCCCTCGTAGGCTGGGGCCTGCACAGGACAAGTACACTGTCAGCTCGGTAAGCAGGAGTCATCACTTTGTCCAAGGCAGCCAGACATCTTCCGACTTACCCAAACATGCCAAGTGTGCTAGAGCAGGTATGTCAGAGGAGAAACTGGCCTGCGAACAGCACACGCAGCGTTAAACTTGCGCCGAGACGAGTGATCAACGTGAGGGCAGCACACACGTCAGAGACGGTACCTGGACTTGAACGGCATGCCTGATTGTCGATACCGCAGCCAGGAGCCGCCTGGCTCCTCGCATGGCCATTAGGGCTGACGATGGCCAATGAACGCACACTCAAACGCACTGATCTGTCGACAGCTGCTGCCTGGGCTGCGCACAAGCATACGTCAGCCGCAAAACCTTCAGCGTAGACAGAGCGTGCAGCAAACCCAAACTCCAGCACCTGTCATGCCATCACTGGTCAACACGGGAAGTGTGAGTGTGACTGCAACTGTCCAACCACGCTGTCACGATATCTCGGGAGCCACAGCTATGCCGAGCACATGAGCGATCTGGAAGCATTACGTCTGAGTGCTGATGCGTTTGTTCAACTTTGCTTAACTTCTCTGCTGGGTCCCATGGCCAGTCTTGCAAAACTTTCGACAGATCAGGTATGATACGAGATAATTTTTGAAGTGCTGATTGCATGTATGTTTCATGTTACAGCATGTGCTCAGACTATTGTGCCAGTATACATTGTAGCCTAGCTCACAAGCAGCCAGTGCTGTCAGCGCACAACACTCAGCATGAATTTCAATCAGGACAACTGCTGTTGGGCATGTTACGCCAACTGGCCACTGCTGGCAGCCAATCCTGAAATTTCAAGCTTTTTGGAAACCAAGTCGTACCCATGGATCCCATACGCCCTGTCACTGACTTCAGCCTGTCTGCAACCGCCACCATGCATGGCAGGCAACTCGGGTGCTGCAGGTCGTGCTGCAGCAGCTGCTGGACAGCTGGGATGTAACGACCCTGTGCAGCCTCATGAGGATCAGCACATCGACCAGGATGGCAGTGCTGACTGCAGGAGTGTCCTGCACGGTTACCAAAAGCCTCCTGTATACAGCAGGCACAGGCAACCCGCAGTTCAGCACAGCAAAGATTGCTGATTTCTGTGCCTGGCTACCGGGCCATGCTGGCATCGTGTCAGCGCTTGACATGCACGGCATGCACTGGCCGCCATGCGAGCAGCTGCTGTCCCTCGCCTTGCAGCTGTGCACGCCGCAGGCAGCAGCAGCACGCGGGACCGTGACAGCCACAGGCCTACCACAGCCACCGCAGCAGCCGCGGCTTACGGCTTTCAGGGTTGCGTTCATGCCCCCACCAGGCACATTCAAGGCCCTGGCTTGCCTCAGCAGCCTTACAGAGATGTGGATCGCGAATATGTCGCCTAAAGACCCCAGCCCAGCCGCATGCTGCAGCTTCAGGAGACTAGCAGGGCTGCAGGTCCTGCGCTTGCTGCAGAGGGACCCGTCCAGCATGTTCCCAGCACACCTTGGCAGCGGCCTTTCAGGGCTGCATAGTCTGCAGTCACTGCAGTGCGTTGGCGGCCTGCACCCGAGCACGCAGTGTCAGCTGCCAGCACAGCTGCAGGACCTCACTGTGTCAGTGAGGCAAAGCACACCTATAACTGCAGCGCTGGTTGTGGACCTCAGCCACCTGGTGCAACTGACAGGGCTACAACTGTCTATTTGGGGCGTGTGCAGCGACGAAATGTTGCTGCCCGACACAATCGTCAACATGTCCCTCGCACTTCGCACCCCAGGAAGTGCAAGGCCCAAGTTGACCTTGCCCAACGTCGAGTGGTTTCGGTACCTGGATGCTCACATGGACGAATTCAGGCCACAGGTCTCAGCCATGCCAAAGCTGCAGGAGCTGGAGCTGAACTTTGGGGTGGCCAGGGCCATTGTGCCAGAGATGTCGTGGGCGCTGTCCTTGGCCTGTGCTGCAGCCACGCAGCTTGCATGCCTGCGCATCCACCGCTGCGACCACAGCCAGAATCCGCAAGGGGTAGTGCCGCCAAACGACGCCCCCTTGCAGCTGGCTGGCAGCCTGAGTGAGCTGCAGTCATTGCATGCCTTACATGTCTTTGGCTTCAAGCTGCAGTCCGCGGATGTGCTCAAGTGGGCTGCACCACCGGGCCTGTTGAGCCTAAGTTTGCAGTCCTGCCCCACACTCGGTGACACGGCAGCAGCAGCGCTGGCGTGTAAGCTTACGAGACTGACCAACCTGGAGCTGAGCCAGTGTGGCCTGCAGAGCCCTGTGCTGTGGCCTGCGTTTGCAGCCGGCAGGCGGTTGCGTAGGCTTTGCCTGGCAGGCAATCAGCTCAGCATCGACAATGACACACTCATGCTGATGACCGCGCTCACACGCCTGACTGAGTTTGACTTGCGGGGTGTACAACCTGATGGTGTTGCTGACGTGGTTCTGATGAGGTTTTGGAGTGCCATGCCCCAGCTTGTGAGCATGCCAGGCATGTGATGGCATCTAATAAGGGCGTGGATTGTTTTTTAAGGCCTGCGGCCTTTGCTGCTGGCTTGTGAAGCAGAAGGGTGTTGGGGCCCATTGACTGACTTGTGTGTTTGTGTATTGACTTTCGGTGGCGCATTGCCTCTCATGCTCGCACCAAGGTGTTGTTCAATGCATTACCCGCCCACTCCTGGCGCCTGCGTTGCATATCCGTGGTTCTCGTGTGTTCATTATGCTTGCCTGGTGTAGGGCTGCAGCACTGCCACTGCAATACACACTGGGCTGCATCGGCTGTGCCAGTTGGTGCGAGTCGTGGGCCTCCTGCTGACTGGATCACTGTGAGCATTGAGGTGTACCTACGCGTGCTTGCAGGCTTCGCCAGTTGGCGTTGGGGTGCAGCATGATCATGTTGCAGCCGTGGGATGGAGACATTCTGAGGATGCATTCACCAGATACACAGTCGATCGCCTAGGCAGACAGATATTCTGCTGTACGAGTGTAAAGCAGCACACAGCTGGGCGATCTTGAGATACGCATGCACCTGCAGGGCATGCCCCCGAAAGGGTCAAGGTGCACAGTAATTCTGCTCACGCCACATTGCGCTGGAAGGCAGGGACATTCTGTGGAGCAAGTGGGAAGAGATGTGATTGGGTTTTGCATGTGGCTATCATTGTACATGTGCTGCATCCAACAGCAGTGTAGGGATCTGGTACTCATGATCAGTGTGTTGCAATCCACCCTGACTGTGAGCAAGGCATGCCTCTTGAGACATCATTGATACTGTCTGTGCGACACGAGTTTAAAGGCCTCGGTAAGGCTCACATGGCATGCAAAACACATGGGTGACTCGCCACCTGTTTTGAATTTTGATCTCGAGGTCAAAAACAAGCGGGACCTCCACACGGCGCGCTCACTACAGAAAGGCTCACAGATGTGCATTGTGTTTTTGTAGGTGGTTGAGTGGGTATTGACTGCTGGCATCGTGAGCACCATGCAGGATGCAGAAGCACAGCAGGATCAATCACAGATGCTCAAGCCTGTCCCAGCAAGTGTGAAGGCGGGCAAACCAAACGCAAAAGGCAGCAAGGCTGCAGTCAATCGTGTTGCAGGCAGCGCAGTGGCACGCAGTGGCGCGACCAAGAGGGACCTGGCTGAGGTGTCAGTTGCAGCAGATGCAGCGGTGACAGCAATCCCTGAAGCCCAACCTACACCCGAGCCAGATGCAGCTGAGACCACAGGTCAAGCCATAGACGTGGAAATGGGTTCTGGCGACCTGCAGGCAAGGAAGAGCACAGAGAAGTCCACTGCAGCACCAACCAGCAAAAGACAGAAGACAGCAGGCAAAGAGACAGCTCCACGCAAGTCCGCAAAAGCCAAAGCAGCAGCAGCAGAAGCAGAAGCAGCAGCAGCAGACACCGTGGGCAGCAGCACTGATGCTGACAGTGACGATGGCGAGGGTGATGCCACTGCTGCGGAAGCTGCCGCTGCTGCAGATGCAGCATGCTTCAGTTCAGATGAAGTCACTCAGGTGAGACTTGGGCAATGGAGAATGCAGGAACCGGTGCTGTTCCTGCATGACTGACCGCTGGGTCCTCATCAGCAGACCGCAATGGTCCCGCTTAGTGTGTCGCTGCACAGCATCTTGCTGCCCACCTGCTGGTGACCACACCAGCTGCAATGTAACCCAGGCTGCGTGGGTCAGCAGCAGCATGCACCCAATGGCAGCCACTGAAATGCTGAGCAGGTGTTGCTGTGCTGTGTGCTGCTGTCGCTGTCTTGTGCTGGCCCACAGGTGAACACCGCGCTGCTCAAGTGGTATGACAGAGTTATGCGCATACTGCCATGGCGGAGGAACCCCCACCACAAACCAGAGGCACAGCAGGAGCAGCAGCAGGGCACACAAGTGGCAGCAGCGGCAGGCAGTGGGGGTGCAGCAGCCAACAACAGCAGCGGCGGGGCGAAG
>QAXK01007386.1:0-13161 GCA_004335735.1 Chlorella sp. KRBP
GGCAGCCCTCAAGGCACAGCTGGACGGGGTGCCCCTGGACACAGCACAGCAGCAGCAACAGCAGCAGGCGGCCCTGGATGCGGGGCTGGACCTGTACGACCCACTGGACAATGCACACAGGGCAGCCAGCCTGTGGGAGCGCGTGGCCTTCCGCACGCAGCACCGGGAGTGGGCGTACCACGGGCTCGCGTCAGCCAAGGCCAAGCTCGCGGCAGCAGCAGCGCGGTCGCTGACGGCCGTGGGGCTGGCTGGGGAGGCTGGCGCAGCAGCAGCAGCAGCAGCAGGGGAGGAGGAGGCAGCAGGGCCGGTCGCAGCCGCGGTCAGCAGGTGGAGGGAGCTCCAGCGGCAGCACCTGCAGCAGCGGCCGCTTGCGTGGGTGAAGGAGTGCCTGATGCAGAGCGGTGGGGATGAGTCTGAGTACATGTCCCGCCAGCGGTCGATTGCGATGATGCAGCTCCTGCAGGCGCGTGTATGACCTGTGGGGTGGGCAGCTGGGGCTACACTGCAGGAGTGCATGCACTTGCATCGGTCGTGGCTGTGCGCGACAGTGCTGCAGCAATGCTGGAGCACCTGAGTCGGCTTGTCGGGGTGACACTTGGTGACACCACCAGGTGCTGCTGTGTGTAGGCCCGCAGTAACATCGTCTGGTTGTGGTGAACTGAATATTATCAATTGGGTTTTGACCATTGCTGGTGGATGCCAAGTTTTGTGCCGGGTGCATCGGCATGCCTGGTTTGTGCGGCGTGCATACTCGAGTTTTGAAGCGTGGCGGGTATGCCCCCCTCGCTGAGGTGTGCTGTGCAGAGTGATGCATTCTCATCCTCTGGTCTCGACAGCATGGCCACTATTGTGCATGTGGTGGGGGGCAGGCATGATACTTTTAAGGCAGGGTGTCGGACACAGGAGCAGCACATGCCTGTATCCATGCAGCGCATGGTACTTGGCATGCACACTTGTCTGCCCTGCTTTTTGCTTTGCGTGTTTGCAGGGCAGTGGTGCTTGTGGTCATTGCGATTGCTGCATCGCCATGCACCCAAAGCAGACACCCACAGCAGAATTGAGCTGTTGCAGGATCACAAGGCCGGCCAGAGCTGTGCCGAGAAATTTGAAGGGCGTGCATTGTTGTGGGTATTGGTTTGCAGCAGCGCGCAGCAGCAATTGTTGTGCTGGTTGTCTGAGTTGCTATGTCTGGGTCGTTTGGGTTGTGTATTGCTGTTACTGTATCTTGACAGGGAAGTATGTGGGCCAGCAGGTCACCTGTTCAGCAGCCTATGTGGTGCTTGGTGCAGTTGGTGGATGCAGAGCTGCTTGTCAGCTCAGTTGCACCTGGTGATGTCCCACTCCTAGCCTCTGTTTTGTTTTGTGGTTGTAAAGTTTGACAACAGCAGCAGAGCTTGCATTCATGAAGGGTTGCTGCAGATGCAGAAACATGACCAGCAGTCTTGAGGTGCAGCCTTGCTGCCGTGACACTTGTTCAACACTGACAGGGATTCTTCAGCATGGCGACACCAGCCTGGCAGGCTGGTCCCTGGCAGGAAGCTCGTTGTTGGCCATACTGGTGTACCAGTGCTGCACAGCCTCAACCTCCTCCTTCAGTCCGTCAACCTTCTGCTGGTCTGGGTCACCACAGGTATTCCGTCGACTTCTCGTCGCCTCGTGAATGACCGCAACAACACAATGTCATGACCCTCACACTGTCTTCCTGTGTCAACAGGTTGGAACCCAGTGGCGCCACAATGGGGCTCTGCCCAACTCCCTGGCCGGGGGCACTGGGGGTTACCAAACCAAGTGTCCCTGGAAGCAGCACGGCACGAGCATCGTATGATGCTGACAAAGAGAAGGATTCATATATCAAAGACACATGCGCACCACGGCGAAGGTGGACAGCTTTGCTGACGCAGAGACCGTATCTGCCTGCATTGCGTCATCCGATGGCTGATGAGCGCGTTTCGACTGTTTGGGGTGTGGAAACATTACAAACCATTACTTTTATTGCAAAGACCAGGTTGAAACTGTCCACGGTGCAGTGCCCATGCATGCGTGCGGTCCGTCCTCCAAACCCTTGCTTGTTTTAGGGGCGCAGTCCGTCCATCCTGACCGCCGCGCCCAGCTGCCCGCAAGATATGCAGTCTCTTGTACCACGGCCGTTGGCTTGATCCATTGATACTACTAGTGCTCCGCGTAAGACAAGATAACTTGAAACATTCGTGACATCTGAGCCAGCGCAGCTTTGAACTAGCCGTATCCTGGGTCCTAGAGGTTGAGGTCAGCAATACGAGCGCCCGTCCTTGTGCCGTTAGCACTGCCCAGGTAACTGCTGCTGTTGGCCCTTCGAGAGTCTTGAAGCCTGAAGGGACCTTTCGCTGGGCTTGGTGAGTGCAACTACATCAGCAATAAGGTTCCTCTAGTCGTTCAAGCAAGGACTGTAGCGCCTCGCTCTGGTGTGCGTTGCACGCAGGTGGCGCGAAATTCAAACATGTTTCTCGGTTTTGCTGCATCTTATGGCTTGCAGCGACCGAGCTTTCATCAATGTTTCTTCTGATGTCGTCTTGTCTTGCATGTGCGTGTGCAGAGGCGTCATTCAGCGGCCATGGCCGTTCACACTGATGGCGTGCAGTTGAGACGAAGGCCAGCGCCTGCGCTCAGCATTGAGATTCCTCAGCAGCTTGTACTGCCAGATGAAGACTCCGCTGTCACTCCGTCGGCGCTGCATCAAGCCCAACACACCCCAGTGCACAGGGCACTGTTCCACCCCTGCACTGGCAGCATTGAGCAGCATCAGGCCCCCGCTGTGCTCGCCAGATGCTGTGTTAACCAGTGGCTGGATGTGATGGAAGGGTCCAGTCGGCAGAGCTGCAGCAGCGCAAGCAGCTTCAGCAGCGTCGGCAGCGTCGGCACAGGCAGCGTCCCTTCTGACACCCCCAGGAGCTCCAGCAACACCAGCCTGGCAGTGTTTGACCCGTCAGCACAGCAGCAGGAGGCTGCAGATTGCTGTGCCGAGAAAGCATGCCTGCCTCCCCCAGCCTTTGTGGTCCTGGGGCTCCTCAGTCGCCCATGAACAGTGGAGGTGGGCCGCAGTGCAGCCCATGCGGCACGGGCCCCACAACTGCGCATGTGCGAAGCCACGCCCGGGCCGTCATGAGGATGTCGTCAGAGAGTGAAGTTGCGGCTTGCTGAGTGCATTATTAGTTGGAGAGCTGTGGCAGCTGTGCACAGCCCTTGGTCTCTGCATGAGCCCACCTGGCAGTGCACAACACCCACCTCAAGTACTGCGTATGGTGTGTTGCCACAATGATGCATACTTTAGATGCATACTTTGGTTGCTTCATCTGTCCCTTCAAACGGTTGGTGCGTGCGTGTTGTCGCACAGCGTGCTCTAGCTCCTGTTGTGCTGTCAGTGTCACGGTATGTGCGGTACGGCATGCACCGTGCTGGGAATGTGGGACAGTGTGTGTGCAGTGCATTGGGTTGCCAAATGAGGGGGACTGGGCTGTGTGCTGACCCCCTGCCAGGCACCAGTCGGGGCAGGGGCTGCACAGGTGAGTAAGAGCCTCAGAAATGCTCCTGTCCTGGGCGGCAGCATGGCGTTGCTGGACACGCAGTGTTGGCAGTCATGACACCTGATCCCACCCCTGGGTACAGTTTTCTGCATGGGGTGCTGGCCGTTTTGCACCACAGGTTGATTTGAGGGACACACTGGCTGTTTGTGTCAGTGCTGAGGGCGAACAGCGACTGGGACAACACTGCACAGCGCGCACAATTTCACCAGCTGCTGCTGCCTGGTCCTAGCTGTACATGTGGTGTGCACGTCTTTTTACGGGTTGATAGGGAGTGGCGGCCTCCACACTCTTGCTTTGTGGTACATACCCGTAGTTGTGATGCAGGGGCAGGCGCGAGCGCCAGTTGAGTTTTGGGTGTGTGCATGTTTTCCAGGTCGCACCTGGGCGCTGCTGACGAGTCACACCAGTCTGCATGAGGTACGTATTATTTGGTAGCAGCACCACACCTCAAGGTGCATGCTGATGTGTTGCCAGGCACTGACTACTAGTTGGGTTGCAGGTGGTGCGTGTGTTGCTGGACTCTGGTTGTTGTGGTTGTGAGGGTGGCACTGCTGCAGGCCTCAGCACACCTGACCCCTCAAAGGTCCTGCAAGTCCACTGGCTGTCGCAAGGATGGCTGGTATGCTTGCTGGATTGGCGTCACGAGCAGCACAATCACTGAGCTGGTCTGGATGTGCGACACGGCTCCCCTTGCTGTGCTTGCACACATCTGTGGCCTGAGTTTGTTTCCAGTGGGAGTTCCCCGGCCTTCCACAAGGCCTGGAGGACCAGCACATGTTGTCGACTTGTGGGTGGGGGGCTCCTGGGGGCTGATATGCAGGCTGGTGTTCTCTCTCTCTCTTTCCGCATGTCCTGGTGCACTTCTCCGCCCTGCATCGGCACTGCTGCATCTGCATACCATGCGGCACAGGACCCGTGTGGTCGCGTGTCTACTCATGTGAGTGTGTCATGCCAGCTGATGCCTATTGATGAGAGGAGGGCTCCTTTGGCATTGTCTGCAACAGGGGGGTGCTTGCTTGCGTCTTTGATTCGCCATTTGCGCAGCCACAGGTTGCCAGTGTGCAGCATCTGGTAGGCATCCGTTATCGTGCCGCAGCTCACTCACTGGGCTCTGCACAGCATGCAGCACAGCACCCGGCTGTGGACATTTGCACAGCGAGTGCTGGGGTGTGCGGAGATGCCTGCAACTGCTTGCGGCGATGCCCTGCCAACCAGCAGAGCATTTGCCGCATGCAGGCTGGCTGTGTCCTGTGTTTCTGTGGGGCCTGTGGTGTGGCCGCACTCGTCGGCAGCACCTTGTCTCAGCAGGTGTGGGTCGCATTGCAAAGTAGGAGCCATGACGTGTGTGTCAGTGAGTGTGTGCGAGGGAGCGGGGGTTATTGGCGTGGGGCCTGCCTGTATGTGAAAGTCCCCAAGGCTGTTGTGTTGTGATGTGGTTGCCGGCTCGACACCTCTTTGTTGTGCAAGGTTGTGGGGCAGTCGTTGACACGCGGGGAGAGTTTACGGTCTGTGCCGTTGTCTTTGAAGTGCGTTGGAGGCTGGCGGGGTCGGCCTGTTGACAGTGTTTCTCGGCTCTGGGGGTCGTCGTTTTAACCACTGCCTGCACGCGCCAGGTCTGGCTGACGTGCGGCTGAGGTTGGCTGGTGACAGAGGGAGGCCTCTCTTGTGTGCTCTTCTTTTGGGGCGTCTGCTGGCCGTGTCTTGTTCCCTGCCTGGTTGTTGCTGTTGCTGCTGCAGGATTTGTTGGCGTTGCAAGGCATCCTGCTGACGTACTCTTCAAGGGGGGGGGCAGGGTGCAGAAGCAGCAGGCTGTTGTGTGTTCAGTGGTGGTGCTGGTCAGGTGCGAACGCATGCACCTTGTGCAGGTCACTGCAGGCTGCACCAATGTGTGCTGGGCGATGCAGCGTGGCGGCTGTCTGCAGCATGCCCTACGGATGCTGTATCATAGTTTCGGTGCTGCTCAGTCTGGGCGGGGAACTGTCATGAGGCGTTTCACGTGTGACGCTGTGCAGTGTGTGGCTTGCTGTTGCCGTGCAGCACTACAGGTGGTTGTTTGAGGAGACATTATGGTTGTAGGTACCAACCAGTTGGTTTGCACAGCCTGGTTGGTTCACACCTGATGTGTGTTTGCTTGTGAGACGTCGCCAGTGGGGTTGTTGTCAGTTGGGGCAGGGTCTATGCGACTAACTTGTGCAAGGTTGCGTTGGTGTGTGGGCAACCCGAGTGACAGCCTCGAGTGCCACTTGGGTTGATCCTAACCAGTGGCCCAGTGTTTGCTGTGCTCTGGCATGGGGATGGTTTTTTCATCTGTGACAACCATCAAGCTGCAGTCAGCAACATGCGACTGCATGTGGGGTCAGTTGTTGAGCTGGTGTGTGCTGTTTGTTGGCTGCACAGTGGGGGACCGGCAAGGCATCTGCCATTGGCGTGCCAGATCCGACGTCTGTGCTGAGACATGTGTGACGCATTTCATTCAAATCACTTGCCTCTCTTCAAGTCGGCTGCCGGGTGTCACTGGATGCGCAGTGGGTTTGATGTTGCAAGGTGAGCTGGTTTGCTGTTGGTTGGCAGTAGTGCTTGGGCCCTGTGTTGCTGATGTATTCAAGTAGTGTGGGTGTGCTGGGTCGAAGGTTGAGCGAGTTGTGAAGGGTTGTGGATGGGTGTGTGTGCTGCCAGTGTGACCCTGTGTTCTGTGCGCCTGGCACCAAGTTCTTTCCGTTGGTCGGTCGGAGTGCTGTGCACACGCAACCATTGACACTCCTGCATCCTGACCGTGTTGATTTCATGTTGTGGTGTTTATTGTGGGGCCATCCCAACAGGGTGTGTTGCACCGGTTGTGCAGCATGTGCAATCCAGTCCTTGTGTGACCACCTGTATGCCCCCTACTGGCTTGCAAGCGCCGTCAGTGTGTGGGGCCGTGCCTTGCATCAGCAATGACTCCTGTGCCGTCCAAATGGGATGTGGTGACAACATGGGTGGCTCATGCAAGGGTGCTGGTCGGCGGTGGTCGTTGCAGCGGTTGCTGCCTGCTAGACAAGATGTATGCGGTGCCTGCTGCTCAGAGGTTCCTGTAGCAGCAGCTGTGCTGCTGTGCCTGCCTGTGCTCCTGTGTGTGGTGAACGGATGCACTGCGTATGCAGTGGAATGCACTGCTGGGCATGCTTTCAGACTGACTTGATGCACGGGAGCGTGTTGACTGTTGACCGGTCAGCTTGACTCGTGACCAAAGCAACTGGACTAATGACTGGACTCACGATTTGCAGGCTCGTTGTGGTTGCCATAGCTTGGCTGGTGGGGTGAAGTATGGGAGTGTGTGTGCTTGTTGTCGATACGGGCTGTTGGTGTTTCAGCGGAATGCCCCTGCAGCACAGATGGGGCTGGGTTGTGGCCTGCAAGCTGTGCAAACCGGCTGCGGGTGGTGCATTCATGGCTAGCTTGTGCATTTTTGATAGCTTGCTCGCATGCTGTTGTGTTACTCTACGCTGAGCACCTTACTTATTGTAGGGCAATGCATGATGCGCTGTGCACAACAGACCCCAAACGTGCCGGCGTTGCTTGTTGACGGCTGTTTGATCCAGGCGACCGCAGGCCTTTCCCACAGTTATCTGAGGGCGTGGTGGCGTGCTGCGCCGCCAATGGGCTTGGGCTGACCTTGGGGTTGTGCGTGGGGTGCCTACATACCATTGCATGATCAGTGGTATCCCAGATGACACATTGGCATGTTGAGTAGTACCAGTAGTTGCCTCGCTGCGAGTGTTGCAGGCCTGCATTCTGCCTTGTACCTATACCCCGTCGCTTAGCAATGCCTGCTGCAGCATCTTTCGCAAGGGGCAGTGTGTGTGGTGCTGTGATGGCTTCTCCCCCAGCCGAGCAGGCTGCAGCGACAGCCAGAGAGCCGAGGGTGTGTGACTGTGTAGAAGCACCAGGGTCATCCGACAGCAAGGGCACTATGGGTTGCCGCTGCTGTTCTTGGCCTGGGCTATCACAAAGTGGGCCACAAGAGTGGGAAGGGAGGGGGCGTGGTGTTGATACGAGAGTATGACATTGCATGGAGGTTCGCGTTTGAGTCTGTGTGTCATGAGTCTGTGAGCTCAGGCATGCGTGTCATGCAGGGGCAAGGATAACAGACGGCAGCCTTGGAGTCCAGTGGGAGGCTCTCAATGGCACTGCCATCACATGTGTTGCCACATGGGCTTTGCTGTTCTCTGTGTGCCTCGTGTATTGTGCACAGCGCCAGCATGTGGTGCGGGGCTGTGTGTGTGTGGGACCCGGGCCGCTCTGTGCTGGCCTGCACACAGCTACCCTGTGGAAGGTGCCGCAATGGTGTGCTGCTGTTCAACTCATGCTGCAGACATGATGGTGGTGCTGCAGGGGCCTTTCAGACACCAACAGACCCTGGGGGCATGACCAGGGACAAGGCATGGTTTTGGCATGACGGCTACAATCAGGGATGTAGGGTGGGGTCAGCGGTCAGCCTGGATGGGTGGCCTCTCGTGTGGGACTGCAGTGCACAGCTTCCTTGTTGCTGAGGTGCAGATCTGGAGGCAACCAGCAGACGTGTTGCAAAGCCGTATTGCACAAGGGCTCAGACATGTGTTGTTATTTAGGTGTGTGGTTGACCATGTGGCGTTTGCTCAGAGGGTGGCTTGTGAGCAGGGAGAGGTGCACGTATGTACACCGGGTCTGTTACACGCGTGTACACCCGGCCTGTATTACACAAGCCCAGCTAGTGTGCCTGCCCAGATAGTACAAGACATAGGGTGTTTCGTCTGCATTTGGTAGTTCGGCTGAGGGTTCTGCACTGGGAGTTATATACTAACCTGTGTTCTATGTGAACCCTGCTTGTTGCCCTGTGCCCTATGTGAGCACAGTGGCCTACAGCTAGCTAGGCTGTTGAGGGACATGCGGTCACACCCTGCAGAGCGATTATTCGCACCAGCTAGACCAAAGCAGGAACGTGTGTACTTCTGGCCGAAGCAGGACTGCTCTGCCTGCTGTGCAACACCTGTTGTGTTGTCGTCACACTGGTGGTGGCGGCCAGTGGTTTGTAAGCAGAGGGAGTGCTGCCGTGCTCTCATTCTTCGTGTTGTGCATAACAACACACACTTGGGTCCCTGCACCTTGCAGGAGCTGCTCGTGCCAGGCCGCATTGCAGCGTGTCCCCTGGCTGACAACTGACAGCTGTACTGCTGTGGGCAAGATTGCCCCTGTGCACCCTCCCTTCATGCAACCCAATGCTCCTGGCCCCATAGGCCACCCCCCATGCATCCATCCTGACATGTTGGTTTATGTCTTCCAGCACAGAGGTGTTGAAGGCAGCAGGCGGCAGAGTGTCACTTGTGCCCGAAAGACTGCCGCCGCAGCTGTATTGGTGGCTGCGTGCAAAGGGGTGCAGGGCAAAAGTGCGATGCGTTTTTGTTGCACTCTGCCGATAGGCTGCTACTGCTGTGCTAAAGCAGAGATCAGCACCTGTCCTCGAGGGCTGTAGGGCACTGTCACCCTCAGTGCGCTTTACCAACTGGAGCCAGCGTGCTATTGTGCGTTGTGCACTCGACATCACAGAGTAGAGCATTTGGCTGGACTGCAAGTGGTCCTCCCCTTGTGTGCTTGCACTCTGGGCGCAGTATCTAGGTTTGAGCCTCATGGCTGCCACTGCACACCATGTCCTGCTCTTTCATGCCCTGACCTTTCTATGCCATCTGTTTCGAGTGGTTATCAGAGGGTTGGGGTGGAGGGTTTGGGAAGAGGGTTGCAGCGCTGCGTACAGGGCGCAGTTCAGCCAGCGGCAACACTGCACAGAGGCTGCAAACCACAGGGCTGCATTGCCAGCCCTGCAGCACCACACAGGGACTTTTGAGCGCTGATATAGAGAGGTCACAGCGTGGCTTGTGCACACATGTGTGTGCTGCAAAAAGGGTCCGCTGTTGTGCTGCTTGGGGTGGGCAGTGCTGGATGCAATTGCATCGGCTGGCATGGGCGAGGAGTTTGTGCTGATCGTGTGTGTTTGTGTGGGCACTGCTGAGGTATGTATGTATGTGCGTGTGTGTGGTTGCAGCTTGGCCTCCTGTGCCCCCACTCCCTTGCTCTCAACCAGCAAAAAATATCATGTTTGCATTCCTGATTCACCTGCGGCTCGAAGGAGGGGTCGGGGGCATGCGCCAGATGCCGCTGCTGCCGTCACTGCGCTGAGAGCACCAGTGTGTGACTCGAGTGGAGTGTCAGCAGCAAGCTTGCAGTGTTCCTGCTGTCATGTTGCACAGGCATAGCCCAGTGTTGCATGTATACTGCTTGTCCAAGTCGTGTTGAAGTTGGAAGTCACTTGCAGACTCACTTGCAGACGAATGTACTGTGTACTGTGTAGCCCTGAAGTCGACAGACAGCTTGTTGTGAGCACTGTTTCCCAGGCGTGGTCGACTGTCAGGTCAGGGTGGCTTCAGAGTGTGTGCAGCACTGTTTAGTCCACCTTTGTTGTTGTTTCAGGGCACTGCCTGTGGCGCTGTGGGCAGGAAGTGTGTGGCCAGTGGTTTGATCCATCCAGCACATCACCATGCAGGGTGCTGGCGGCAGTGGTGGTGGCAAAGTGGCATACAAAGTCCACTCTGAGGCAAGTGAAGTGTTGTGTAGTCCCTCTCCAACCTTATGTGATGTGCTGCGCATTGGTTGCAGAGCGCAGCAAGGGGTTGTGCTATGTGCGGTCCCAGATGGTTGTTGCGTTCGAGGGGTACTCAGCCTGAGATATTGTGGTCTTTTGTGAGATGGCGTCAGTCGCCATGCCGCACACCATATATACATACATGCATCAGACACTACAACCAGAGTTTGACTGTCCATTTGGAGTGGGTTGGATGCCCTCGGCAGGGCCTGTGCCAGCAGATCGTGGTTGAGGCCAGGTCACCAGACAGCATGGGTTGATGATGTAGAGCTGCAGTCAAGTTGCAGCAACAACCTCAATGTCCCCGCCAGGACCTGACTCCAGCTGTCCCGATGTCTCTAGCCTTCAGCACATACCGTGCTTGCAGTGGTATTGCTAAGATAGAAGCTGTCCTTCTATAGCTTTGAGGCTGAACAAACGGCGACATGCAGCGGGGACATGCAGCATACTGTGAAGCTGGTCTCCTTCTGACCTCTCCTCTTCGTCACCACCACCCTTGCTGCTTTGGAAGAAATTTCGGCCCAGGTTGGGACAGTCATCTGAACTAGCTGTTTCCTACACTGATTCCCCACAGCTGTACTGTGACAGCATAATGCTGCAAAGCGCACCCGTGTAAAGCGTCACAACCCTGCATTACAGGTGCAGTTGCCCGGTACAACACTGACAACAGACAACGTTACCCTTCCGCGGCTACAGAATAAAGGACAGCCTCAAGATCTCATACCCTGCAAGTATCAGGCGATTGCGACTGGAACACCCCTCATCCTCAAGGTCCTTGCTTTCAAGCAGATTCAACCCACCCATTGAATGCTGTCACTGAGCATCTGGCATCGTTGTGTCGGTTGGTGGCTGCTGCTGAAGTGGTGGTGGCGGGGGTGCACTTGCATACTGTGGCAACCCATGCTGCCCCAACCCTGGCCCGCCTGCGTACGGCTGCAGCAGTAATGACTGTTCCACAAGAGGTGGCTGGGGGTACACCAGCTGGGGGTGCGGTGGCACTGGCTGGGGTGGGTGCTGGTCCCCAGCAGGCTCCTGTGGCAGCAGCTGGCGCCAATGATGTCCCGGGACTCCATCCCCCTGCTGCTGCTGCTGCCTCACCTTCCACCAGATCCACCTCCTTTTCGTCGCCGTCATTAGCACCTGGCACCCGCCTACGCTTGGTTGGAGTAGGCTGTGCAGTGCCATCCCTGCCCCCACTACTGCTCAGGCTGTTGCCGCCACCACCAGATGCAGCTGCTGCAGGCCCAAAGGGACCGTTCTGCTGCTGCTGACGGGTGGAGCCTTGGCTGGTCTGCCCCTGGCCGGTGCCTCTGTTGCTGCCATGGCCTCGTTTGAGAGTTGAGGCCAAAAGTGACGTGAGCTCGCTGACGTCGCCAGCTGCTGCAGGCCCATGCATAGCAGGATGCTGTCCACTGATGCTGCCGCCACTGCCTGCACCGTGTGTGGTGCTGCCCCTGCCCCTGCCGCTGCTGAACATGCCGGCCGCAGCAGCACCTGACGAGCCTGTAGAGCCCTGCTGCTGCTGATGCTGGTTGCCACTTGGGTGCTGCCAGTAGGCTGGGCCAGAGAAGCCAGGGCAAGTGGGGCCAGGTTGGCTGGGAGCCCAAGCGCCAAAGGTGCTGGCTTGGCTGGCAGCTCCAGGGCCAGAGGGGCCAATGAAGATGGTGGGGCCTGGGCCAAAGGGGCCGGGGTGGCCAGAGGCGCCAGGTTGGCTGAGGGCGCCAGGGCCTTGGGGGCCGGGTTGGCTTGGGGGCCGAGGGCCAAAGAAGCCGGAGAAGCCCGGTGGGCCTGGGCCATAGGGGCCGGGGAAGCCAAGGGGGCCGGGGCCAGAGGGGCGGGGGAAGGCAGGGTGGCCAGGGGGGCCTGGTGGGGCTGGTGGTGGAGGCTGCCCATGGGCCGTCCCATTCTCCAGCAAGGCACTCACCTTGTCACGCGTCCC
This sequence comes from Chlorella sp. KRBP, assembly GCA_004335735.1. Classification (NCBI taxonomy): domain Eukaryota; kingdom Viridiplantae; phylum Chlorophyta; class Trebouxiophyceae; order Chlorellales; family Chlorellaceae; genus Chlorella; species Chlorella sp. KRBP. Next base: position 12,152 of record QAXK01007386.1, read on the forward strand.
CTCAGGTACCACGCCAAATGCCTGCAGGTGTGTGAAGCCCTGTGGTTGGCAGCGAAGGCAGCACAACACACCACACCAACTGTCACACTCCAGGCACAGCTCACAAGCTCAGGCTAACCCCTGACAGTAGATATGCAGTGTACAGGCTGCCAGCTGGGGCCCAGCACAGCATGGCACACAACAGGTATGCAGTGTTGTACAGGCAATGGCATTCGCATACAGAACACCTGAGCTGTGGCACTGTTGCGCAGGGATGCAATACGCGCGTTGCAATACGTCTGCAGCATTCCTTGTCACACACTGAACCATGCCATGCCCTTGGTGGCGCGACAAAGCATGATGTGGGGCACTCACAATGTCGTAGATGTCCTCCAAGTTCCTGCCAGATGGCACAGGCACTGGGGGTAACCCAGCCAACTCCAGCTGCTTGCGAAGGCTGCCGCCGTCTGTGGCAGCAGTTTGTGCACTTTGTTTTCACTGCCGCTGGTGTTGAGCAACCTGAAGTTGACTGCATCGTGATATGACTGTGACTGTGACTTGTGTGTTACCCGATACCATGTGTGCAATGCTGGTCTGCGCAGTGAAGTGTACTGTACTGTAGAATTGAATGTTTTGAAGATGCCAACTGTCTGCGCCCCGCGCAAGTCAGGCAGGAGCTTGCGCCGAGCGTTGATGCCCCGCAGTCTTGCAGCCGTCACGAGGTGGCAACAACGTTCGCAACATGATGAACATACCCAAATTAATTCTGAACGACAGTCGAAGCTGCTTTTAGCATGATAAAAGCCCCACTAGGCGTCCGTGACAGTCACTGCAGCGGCCGATGTCGGGCATGGAGGACACCACACGATGCCGGCCCGTGCCAGTCATCGCGGAGACATTGGTCACCTGCACACCACGCTAAAAGCCTTGTGCGCCTACCAACATGCGCCACACCATCAATTGAACTGCGGGACACAAATGCACTGCAACAGGAGGCCATCCAGGCGCATTGACGCGCCAGTTGGTGTCAC
>QAXK01007390.1:0-24000 GCA_004335735.1 Chlorella sp. KRBP
CCCCCGCCCCCACACAAACACGCCCTACACCCGCACCTTTTGCTGCTTGCGTGGTGGTGGCTCCTGGCCCAGCTCCTCAGCCTTGGCCTCTGCTGCATCCCGCTTCTTGCGCGCCTGCTTCTTTGCCTTCTGCAGGGGGTGACGGGGGGCACAGGCAGGGGGAGGGGTGGTGGTGGAGGCAGTGGGTTCAGGGGGGGAAGAGGGAGAGAGGAAACGAGGAAAAGAGGGGGGGTGGAGCACTTGTTGGGTGCCTGTCCTCTGCCGTCTGCTGCGCATCAAGAAGATGGGGGCTGTGGCTCCATTTGACGACATGCAGCAGCTGGTGGCTGGCTACAGAGGGGACAGGGGTTTCACCAGCACCTGCTGTTGCTGCTGCTCCTGCTGCTGGGCTCAGCCACGTACCTTCTGCTTGTGTTTGAGCTTGGCATACGTCTCTGAGCGCACCAGCTTGTTTTTGATGTGGCTGGTCTGCTGCCCTATGGTGGCCCCAGCAGCTGGCACTGGCGGGCCTGCATCATCTCCGTCCCTTGGACGCTTCCTGCTGCTCATGCTGTGCTTTCAACTGGTGTGCTCCTGTAGTGGGCCGACAGTGAACCAAACCCACCAGCAGGTAGCAGCTGCAGCAGTGTCTGGAACCACCCGAGCTGCTGGAGCACGCCTGTATGATCTTGGTGATACAAGAAGCTTCTACAGCATGTAAGAGGTCTGTGGCAGTCCGTGTATGCCGCGATGTTATGGCTGCCGACCGTGTCACCCAGTTGCTGCTGCTGCTGATGATGATGACCACTGTGCACGCGCGTATGCTGTGTGCTCGTCCTCTCGGCGTCTACACAATATATAGCAGAACGTGAAACATGTGGACGTCTGCAGAGAGCTTGAGGCGCTTGCGGAACACCGCGTTGCTGCCGAATCACACCGGTGGTGACGTACAAGTCAACTTCGCAGAAACTGCCGCTTTTACTGACGCCGTGACATCTTTCAAGGTCAGTCAAGTCGCTTGCCACCAACCTATTGTGCATCGAAACCCATATCCTCACGCTACCTGGGCATCCCCCCTCACCCAGCCAGGATCACTGATCATCAGATGCTGTTCCTTGCAGTACCAAAGCTCCTGTGATCACTTACATGTTGACAAGCAAACCAAGACTTACTACTTCATCCCACTGGTGCGCCGCTTGCACCCATATCTGTCCAGCACACCGAGCAACACCTTCAATCAGGCCCACATCCCTAGTAGCAGCAGTGACCAGCCGTGTGTCACAGCAGCGGGCAGCAATGTCAAAGGAGCCCATGCTGCTGGGAGAGCGTGTGTCATGGGACGAACTGTGCCAGGAGGCGTTACAGCAGCCTGTCAAGTCTGTGCAGCACAAGTCAATTGCACGGCTGTGGAGTGGGTGAGTTCGGTTCACTGAGTTGGGTCATGGCTGCCCAGCGCAGATTATTCCACTGTCAGTGTGATGGATGGTGCATCGCATCATCAGACCCATATGCTGCGCAGCTTGTGACGGCTATGCAGCAGCTTGATAAGTCATGTAACATGCAGCTTGGATGCTGTTGCTGCAGCTGCGGCACATCGCGCTTGCAGTTGCTGTGCTGGTCACAGCTACCAGTCCCTCTGACTGCTTCCCGCTACTCCTGTGTCCCTCTGCTGTATGGTGTCTCACCTGATAGAAGCACGTTTCTGGCCTCAGTGCACAGCACGCATGATGTCACTGCCTTGAATGCAGGCACTTGTTTTACCTGTGTTCCTGCATGCCTGCCTGGCCCTTGGCCTTGCGGATGACCCCACAGGTATGGCAGTATCCAGGAGGTGTCAGCAGTCACACAAGACGGGCAGCAGCACAAGATGATTGTCAAGCAGGTAGGTGAACATCACCAACATGCACCATGCACCAGATCTGCAGGGGTCAATGGGGATGCTGGGCATCAGTGGGCCAGCAGGTGCTCTGCTGTTTATCTGTCTGCCGCCTACTGTCAAGGCCACCGCATCTCACAGCCATGGATGTAGCAGCTGCATTTTGAGGCGTGTTGAGTGTCAGCACAGCACTCTAGCCAAGGACTGCTTGTAGCTTATGTCCAGGGCTGGTGTGTCCTGTCACGAGTCCAAAGCTCCCTTGCATACACAGGTATGGTACGGGCCGCACAATTGTTTCTTCCCACTGCTGCTGCTGCTGCGCCTGTGTGCAGGTCGACCCTCCCCAGGAGCGTGGCGTCTCTCATGAGCGCAAGCTCAAGTCATACGCAGCAGAGGCAGCCTTCTACAGCACCTATGTCAGCCGTGTGCTGGAGTCAGGTGGTGCAGCTACTGTTGCAGAGGCTCTGCTGGTTGATGTGCACCCACCCACCCACTTCCTGCTGGTGCTGACGGACCTGCGGGTGGGCTACCCACAGCACAGATACACACTGGGGAAAGAGGTACGCCCCTTTGGATGGTGTGGAAGGCCAGTGCATGGTGTTTGGTGAATGTGAATGTAATGTAGAGCTTGTGTCTCAGTTTTCAGCCCTAGCAGCAGCCCTCCCAGAGTCAGCACACCACCTGGTGTCAGCATGTCCTGTTGCCATTTGCTCTGCTCTCTTTGGCACTCTGTCCGGCAGTCAGTGGCACCATCATGATGTGCTGCTCAGCGCTCACGCGTGTGAACCTGTGGTGGTGGGTGCTGCAGGATGCTCAGGCTGCGCTGGATTGGCTGGCTGCCTTTCATGCACTCTGGTGGGAGGAGGTGAGTACCTTTTACAGGGGTGTACACAGCAGTGTGTTGTCTTGACGGTGTTCAGTACTGAGCTGTGTGACTCACGTGTCATGATGACATGCACGAGCTCACAACTGTGTGCACACAGAGACCTGCCGTCATGGTGGCAGCAAGCACTTTCCGGTTCAGCTTGCTTGCGTCGCTTGCGCCATGCAACAGCGCCTGCAGTGGAACGGGACGGTGCCGGCCAACACTCGTCTGCATTTGCATTTGCTCATGGCAATCCTGCACAGCAGCCGCGCCAGTTGCAGCAGCATAACGTGTACTGCTTTGATTGCGAGGATGTTTTCACGTGATTGTGGATCCAGCTGTCCTCTTGCCCTGCCGGCCTGTGCCACCCTGCCCTGATCATGATCCTGCAGGTGCCTGGCCAGCAGGCCCCCGTCTCACACAGCAGCCCCTTCAGCATTACAGCAGGCAGCACAGCCAAGCAGCAGCAGGCAGCGCAAGGCCCCGCGCCACCCACCGCGCTGTGGGACCAGGGCTGCTACTGGCACCTCGACACACGGCAGCAGGAGTTCCAGAGCATCCCCCGCAGCTGGGCCGACCTGCGCGCAGCTGCCGACCGCGTCGATGCAGTGCTCAAGGGTCAGAGAGCGGACGGCTCACAAACCAGCTGCCACCAGACGCTGGTGCATGGTGACTTCAAGAGCGAAAACCTGCTGTGGAATGCCGACGGGCGATGCTGCGCGTATGACTTCCAGTACGTCGGCAAGGGGCTGAGCGTGCGTGACATCGCGTACATGCTCGCATCGAGCGTCGACATTGACGTGCTGCTGGAGGAGGGTGGCGAGCAGCAGCTGCTGCGGCACTACCACAGCGCTCTCACACAGCAGCTGGGCAAGCACGACAAGGCAGCAGCGGCGCAGCGGTACAGCTACGACGTCATGGTGGCGCAGTTTGAAGTGTGCTTGGTGGATTACGTCAGGTTCATGGCTGGCTGGGGTATGTGGGGCAATGCAGAGTGGGCCAGCGACAGAGCCCGTGAGGTCCTGCAGCGGCTTGACAAGGTCATTGCTACTGCACGCACAGGGTGGTGATAGCTCAGCTGCCCCATTGTCAGGTCTGCGCTGACCAACATGTAACTGTGATGTCAGCGTTGCAGGTGCTACAGACATTGCAATATGCTTTGCGCGTCAAGACAGCACACAGTGTGTTGACACAACCCACAGCTTGCTGGCTGGTCGGGTGCTGCTGGGGCTGCGCGGCAGCTGGGTGCCACCCTGAGTCAGGCAGATGCTGATTTGCAAGCCTGTGCGTCCATCATCGTTGCTGGCGAGTTACAATGGCAGAATGCTTGTACAAGACACCTGTATCACAAAGTGCTGGCTGTCGTGCGCAAGTAGCTGTCACTGCCGAGGACACACATGCCTCTACAGTAGTGAGCAGGCAACAGGTGCATGTGCGAGCCTCAGTGCTGGATGAACTCTCAAGATGACCACTCCGGCAAACACTGCACAAGACAACGGTGTCAAATCGTCCCCTGGAGCAAGGCGCAACATGCCACGACCACTGACAGTACTTTGCAATCGCGGCATACCTGCATGTGACCTACATGCAAGCACTGCAGTGCTATGTGAAAGCTGCAGCTCAGTACCCACACACTCCCCTGTGTGTACTTCCCGTGCCAACACACTCAGTCTTTGGCGATGCCCCGCTCATCTACACCCGCACCCTGGCCACTTCACCTGGCCTGGAAGAACTATTAGACCAACACACCCTCCCAGTTGGCAGCTGCCCTACGACACAACTTGAGTCGTCTGTCACGACGGACGTCGGACGTCTCATCAGCACACCAGGCACGTATGTCACACGCGCCCTGCAGGTCCCCCGTTGTGCACACATGTACATGTCCATGCAGGCTACACATGAGCTGAGGTGGCAGCAGCAGCACCAGCAAGCACATCCCGCAAGCTGTCGCCACCCAAGGGGTACCACCGTGTCAGCCTGGCCAGGTCTGAATGGCTTGGCTGGTCTGACACCTTTGCCAGGTAGCCGTCGATATCTGTGTGGCTGGGGTTCACGGCATGCTCAAACTGGATGCGGGCCAGGTACCCGTTGTTGTTAGTGTGGGCTGGGTGGAGGGCCTTCATGTTGTGTTGCTTGTGCGTGTCCACCCTGAAGGCGTCACTGTTGGCATGATGATGTGAATGGCCTTGGTGCCTGGCTGCGGTGTCAGCATGCTTGTGAGTTGAACGCTCCTCAGCATGCTTGTGAGTTGAACGCTCCTCAGCATGCTTGTGAGTTGGACGCTCCTCAGCTGGGCCACTGTGGTGGCCTGGCTGTGGCAAGTTTCTCAAGTAGCCCTCAATGCTTGTGTGGCCAGGATGGAAGCCTTCGTCTTTGCTGTTGGCTGGTTGGCTGGCACCCACAGCTTGCGCAGTAGTCGCGCTGTCCAGGCTGCCCGTGTGGTCACGCAAGGCTAGCTGGTGGCTGATTGGGTTGAATAGCTTCAGGAGCCTGGTGCTGACGGTGCTGGCGGTGGCAAATGCGCTGGGTGAAGTCTTCTGTAAGGGTTGACTGTGGTATGCTGGGGTCAATGCAGCCTTGGGCTGTGCAGCATGCCCCAGCAGCTGCTGTGCCTGTACATGCATCCTCTGCAGGCCCAGCATGTCCAACTTGTGCTTGCCTGTCGCCAGCATGGTCTGGGCGAGTGACTCTGCTCTGCTGTTGCTGCTGGTCCTGCTGTGCCTTAGGGCACTAGGCAGCTGCAGCTGCCATGCCCTGCTGCTGTTAGAGACCAGTGCCTGCTGTGAATGCGCACGCACAGAGCTGGAGTTGCCTGAAGTCAGACACATGCAAAAAATCAGAATATAGTGTAACAGCTATGGATTCGGGGATAGTGAGAAGCATAACTGGGACCTGGCCAGCCATGAGCAAGCAACCGAACGTGCAGCAGCAGCAGCCAAGGCTGGTCACCAGGCCTGCTGCTCAGTGCCTACACAACGCACAATGGGATAAATGTGTCTCATCGTAAAACACATCACGCATTTCACAATGCTGATGAAGCCCGTTGTGTTCAGCACAACCGACCGCCATTACACACCTGTAAGCAGTAACCTGGCTGACGCAGCTGTCGCCAGGCACAACACAACAAACGCCACCCGTGATTGCAATGCGGTCATTGATGTAGTGCTGGAAGGGCCAGGGAGTGGGTGGTGTGGGAGTAGCGCTTCCCTCGGGAGGGAGTGGCGAAGAGCTCCAGTGGTGATAGTGTGGAGGCACAACTTGCGGTCAAATCAGAAAATGTAGTAAAACACGTTATACACTTGAGTTTGGATGCTGGGGTACCTCGTCCTCAGGGGTTTGAGGTTTTAGCTCAATGGGTGTGCCACAGCACATGCATGCGCTCCTGGGGGGAGATGACACTGTTTCGCTTTTGTGTATATGACGTCTTGTGAACACGCTTTACTTGCGGCCTGCTCCTGCTGCAGTCCAGGCGCTGCTGCCGCTGCAGTACTGCTGCAGTACTTTGATTTTCTCAACGTTCTGTTGCAGCCTTTTCCCATGGCAAGGGGTGCCTAGAGACACTGTGACTCTTGCTGCCATGTTGAGGTGTATTGTGACTGCAAGGAGGCATGGAATCGCAAAGTGTCAGGGGCTGGAACGTCAACTGGCACCATTGACTCAATGGCACTGAGGCATGCGACTCCCACGAGGACTTGGCCCTAGCTAGCCCTATGTAATCCGTTGTTTTGCCTCCCATTGTTTTTTATGGAGAAAAGCTTGGTTCAGGGTACTTTAGCAGCTCAACAACTTGCCAGCTTGCCAGCAGTGGCGAAGAGCTGGGCTGTTGGTCTTGTGTGTTGCCTGCATTGCTGCAGTTGGAGACGGGCTTAGATGGTTGCTTCTGACATGGGCATCGAAAAAATTCATAGAAAGCGTGGCCTTAGCCTGTACATCCTACACTGCCCTAAAAGTAAGGCCAAGCAGCTGGGTGTGCAATGATCAAGGTCAATACAGAAGGTGGACAGGCGCTACTGACGTCACGAGGGGTGTGTTGCCGTGATTCAATTGTGTTTGTCTTTTCTAGCACCCCGGTGCTGTCAAGTCTATCTCTCAGAACCGGTCAGGGTCGCAATGTGGCGTCAACGGCTTTGATCCGTCTGTTGCTTGCGATGATGTGAGCCCCCTTCACCAGTGGGGAAATCTCACATATTTTGTCGGTAAAGTTTTGTGAGACTTTCATTCAGTCACTGAGCAGCTCTCGCCAAGCGCGGTGGTGCCTGACAGGGGCACACCTGCACAGCGCTTTACAGTGTCTTGCTGCCAGTGTGCATAGTCCGCCAGCATGTCACGTTGAGTGCCAGACGGGCTTTCGGCACCATGTCACATGATATCAAGTCAGATCTACGGGCAGCTGCGGCTGCCGTGTACAGGGGCAGCCAGCCCAAGCTGCTGCTGTCACAGGTCCTGATTGACCGCATGGCACAGGGGCAAGATGGGCAGCTGATGGCAGCAGAGGTCGACTGCAGCACAGCTTGCAGCATGGTGGGGATTGCAGAAGTTGGTCTGCTGCAGCTGCTGCGTGGAGACCCCTGCCTCAGGGCACACCAGACAGCAACAGGTGACCCAAGACAGCTAAGCATAGACTTGGACTATCATGCATTGCAGCGTGCAGTGAGAGGCAGCGGTCAGGGCCACAGCATGCCGGGATTTGCCGCACCACCAGCATTGGCACCCTACGTGCAGTACAATGGCGTGAATGGTATGCAGCAGCAGCAGTACGCACAGCCTGTGTATCGCTACCCAGGCCACCAGCCCCCGCCACAGTACCCGCAGCAGCACATGCAGCTGCCCGTGCAGTACCAGTCGCAGAACATGGCGCCTGCACCTGGTCCACAGCAGCAGTACTATAACCCACAGCAGCAACTCTATAATCCCTACCCCGCACCAGCAGGGCCTTACCCCCCTCACCCGGGCGTCCAGATGCAGGCACCACCACCCCCGCCACACATGCAATCCGACGGTCGGGCGGGGCAGGCCATTGCTTTGGGACCCAATGGATCTGTCGGCAGCACAGCAGGTGGCATGCATCATAGCACACCAGGGCTGGCCAGCAGCAGAGGCAGCAGCCGCAGCAGCAGCCAAACGGGGGGCCCAAGCAGCAGTGGTATGGCAGGCGCGCAAATGGGTTCTCAGCCCAGCTCGGCAGGAGGGCAAATGTCCCTGCAGCCAAATCAGATGGGTGGGCAGGTGGGGTCACAGTCAAACCAGGCAGGAGGGCCTCTGACTTTTGGGGCTGTGCTGCAAACGCACTTGAAGCAGCAGCTGCAGCAAGTTGCAGGTGGGGTGAACGCACCGGCACAGGGTGCTGCAGGGGCACCACAGGACAGCCTTGCATCACCCGGTGCTGGCCCTGCTGCTGCTGCTGACAGCAGCAGCAACAGCAGTGAACCCCCCAATGCAGGCAGAGCCCTGCTTGCAAAGCTGCAGCACCAGGGCGACCCAGGCAACAGCAGCAGCAGCACAGCCCCCTCAGCAGCACCTGCTGCTACAGGGCTTCATGGCAACAGCTCTGTCGGCAACACAGCTGCAGGCAGCAGCAGCAGCCAGCCACCCGCTGCTCGCGCTCAGGGGGGTGCTGTGGCCCTGATTGACCCCAAGGGCGTGTACCTGCGAGGCATACCAGGGGACGCTACTGTGCAGCAGCTGCATGCCCTGTTTGCTGACGCCGGCAGCATCAGGAGTGTTGACCTCATTGGTGTGATGAACAAGAGTCCTGGAGCCACAAAGTGTGCCTTTGTCAACTTCAACGAGGAGGCTTCAGCACAGGTGGTGAGTACAGCCTGCGTGAGCTATGACTGTCCTGTATCGGGGCTGCTTCAGCGTTGGTCCTGTGCTTGTGTCAGCACACACGTGCACCTGTCCTATTTTGCTTGGCCACCCCTGGCAGTGTTTCCTCCCCGGTGTCTGCCGTTTCCTTGACTGGCGCTGTGTGCTGTGTGCTGTGTGCTGTGTGCTGTGACTTGACAGGTACTGTCTCGCAAGTTTGTCAAGGTCGGTGAGCGCTCAGCGCAAGTGCTGCCCAAAACGCAGAAGGGCAAAGTGCAGCAGGCGACACAGGCAGCAGGAGCGTCTTCCTCCCAGGCAGCAGCAGCAGCAGGTCCAGGCGTCAAGCAGAACACTCGGCTGCTGGGCCGCAATGAGGAGGGGCTGCCACAGCTGCGTGGCGCTGCCTGCTGCCCCTTCTACATGGGCACAGGGCAGTGCAAGTTCCGCAATGCCTGCAAGTACCACCACCCCAGCTATGCTCTGCACCCTGAATGCGTTGCTGCTGGTGAGTGGACAGCCACCATGCTGTGCACACACGGCCGCCCAGCGAACACTTTTGCGTATTCAGTGCAGTTGAGCATCGCTCCGCGGGTTTCGGTATCCTGGAAGTGCTTGACCAGGCCTAGCCTTGCTGATGCTGCATGGCCTGTTCAAGCTGGTCATCGCTGTGCATACGCGTACAAGCTGGGACGATCCCCCGTGGCATATGCCATGAGTGCCAACCAGGCCTTGTGAAGGGCAACTCACAATACAGCTCCAGCACATGAAGCAGGCACTATTGCCTTGACTGTCAGCTCAGGTTTGCTGGCCCTGCCCCTGCTGCGTGTGTGCTGCTGCCAGGCCGGAACCCCAAGCGCTATGCAGGTGACATGCCCGCCTATGCCCGCCTCGTGAACTTCACTGAGCGCCTGTGGGACTATGGTAGCTGTGTGGAGTCACAGCTCAAGATCTGGCTGGCACGCCACCTGATTGCCAGTGAGAACTCGGGTGAGTCATGAAGTCCTGATCAGCCACAAACAGCATGGACACCTGCTGCAGTGGCCTCCGCATTGAGGACCGTCTTGCAGACAGCCATGAGCACATGTACAGCAAGCTGCAGTTCACGTTTGGTACTGCAGTGGTGTTGATCAACGGCAAGAGTATAGGAGAGCTGTGGATCCCGGGTGGTTGTGTGTACGTAGGCTGTGAGTCAGTGGGCGGCACTGGTAGGACGAATGCATGCTTCAGGGCTTGTAGTTGATTGCAGGCTGACTGCTGCCCTGTGTGCTGTCTGTGCTGCAGGCTGTGGCATGTTTGATGAGAGTGCAGCTGTTCCTGCTGCCCCAGAGTATCACAATTACCCAGATGACTCACAGCCGCTGGGTCCCTATAGCTGCACTCTGGAGGAGGCAGGTGGGTGCAGGCGCAGCTCTGAGGCCCCGGGCAGCAGCACCGGCCTGCAACCTGTTCACAGGCTAAGCCAGGCAACATGTTTGTGTGTCCTGGTCTGTGAGCCATTAGACAGCTGTGGTTGAACACGGGCCACTGCTAGAGGGTCTCCAACACCCGCCCCCCAGGACAGGAGATTGTATGCATCACACATGACTTGTTGTACTGGACAGAGCTTTACATCCAAACCCACCTTGTTGCACTCAGCACCAACCGGGTTGTACTTACCGATACCCTCGCTGTGCCTGCCGCTGCCCGCACCTCCCTTCCTGACCCGAAAAAAATTGTGTCGCAGACCAAGTGCTGCAGCTGTTGTGGAAGGCCCAGCCTGATGAGGCTGCCAAGCAGCCCATGCCCTACCAGGGCAGGGTGAATGCGCTGTTGGCTGATGACCCATACTATGGGTTGAGCCTTGAGGCCAAGCGCAGCTGGGTGCAGCTGAAGGTCCGCAACATCAAGGGGCTGCTGAACTTCTGACTGCAGCTGATGGCTTGGTCAATGTCAGGTGCAAACTTGCAAGCTTTCGTCATTGTGTGAAGGTAGCCTTTACACTTGGTCAGTGTTGTAGCTGAGGCTCAATTCGCGGAGCCGCTCATGTTCTGTGTTTGCACCATGTTGGGCTCTGAATTTGATGTTTGGATTTGATGCTCAGCTGCTTGGCGGGTGATCGGCATTTCTACTGTAACAGCTTGCACAGAGCTCTGTCTCTGCACTTGTTCGCGCGGCTGCCTTGTCTGCAAAAACTACGAGGGCACGCAGGACAGGCCTGGCCTTGAGGGACCACAGTGTTCACCTCCCCTTTCGTACATGCACAGCCTTGCCTATGATCCACTTGGTCCCTGGCAACACTTGCATGTTTACGAGGCAAGCCATAAAGGCACTTCAGTAGCAAGAATGCCAGTGCCAGCCGCAATCAGACACTTCCAGCCATACCAGATGCTGCCGAACCCCAGGCATCTTGAGAGGTCTATGCGTCATGGGTCATCAAAAGATAAGACGCGTTGCAATCCTGATCATAGAATACATAACCTGTGCTGAACTGATGCGCCAACCGACGTTGATTGATGCCCAGAATAAGAGTCGCTGAGTCGCCAGCCATCCTGCTGTACAGTGCTCCCCATCTGCATTTGCAAGCCTGAGCTGGCATGTGCTGCACTGCAGCACACACAGCTGCAGAGGCAGCTCAGACTGCTGCAATACCCCTAACAAAAGGCTCGTTTTGCATCCATGGCTCGCATGCATGGCCGCTGTTGCCACCATGCTGTAGCGTGTTACCAGCTGGCCATGAGGGACTGCGCTGCCTCGCCAGCTGCATGCATCAGCAGCCGACGCCCTGCTGCTGCATCTGCTGGGGTTGGGCTGGGGCTGGGGCTGGCCGCTGCGTTGTTGCTGTTGTTCTTGTGGCGCACGCAGCTGTGTCCTGAGCCAAAGCAGATGAGAAGGAAGATGATGAGGATGACCATGATGACTGCAACACCCATGACCAGCTTCATCTTCAGGTTGTTCCACCACATCTTGCGCCGCAACGCGCGCCCGCTCTTCACAAAGCGGTCAGCCTGCGGTAGGCAGGCACACAGAAAACATGGTGCCGCTGCGCCCTGAGTGCTGAGACCCCAAGCATAGCCTGACTGCTGCAGCTGCAGTTTCCAGTCAACTTGCTACAGTGCAGGACAGCACTAGCTGAGTCGCGTGCTGGACGGCCTACAAATCGCACTCCGTCCACTTTGCTCACCTCAAACATCAGGTTGTCTGTCTTGTCCACCAACAAGTCCAGCTTCTCGCCACGTGACAGCACCTTCTCAATGTTGTCACTCATGATGTTCTTCACCTCATCCACCTGCAGTAAGGAAACATATGTGTGTTGTGTACAGGCAGGCATGCAGTGCTGAGCGACCCCGGTGCAGCAGCTTTGCACCACATAGGTGTGCCTTGCTTTCCGTGTGCAGTTACGGCTCGTGCGCTGAGGTGCAGGACACCCCAGGCACAGCCACATGTTGTGCAGTAGGCCCAACTGCTGCAGCTGAGGTTGCGCTGTTGCCACTCTGCTGCATACCCTCAATCACAGGCTCTTGGGGGGACCGGGGCACGTTTGCGTGCTGGCCCTCACCTTCTTCTGCACTGATGCAACCTTCGAGTACTGCTCTGGGAACTGTGTGGCATGCTCCATCAGCTCCCTCAGCCGCTTCCTGCAATGAACACAAAACAGCACTGCTGCATAGTGTGCTGACATTTTCGGCTGCTGCGGTGTGTTGTGCGTCACATGACTGAGGACATGTATGCTGGTGTCAGCACACCCATGGCCAAGGGCCACCAGCTGCACACACCCTCTTCTGAGGGCAAACAGTGCTGGCAGCTGGCACCTACCCAAAGTTGCTGAGTCCCAGCTCCTGCACTGTCTTGCCCTTGTCAGCATACTTGGCAATGAACTCCTCCTTCAGCTTGTCCAGGAATGCATTGGGGATGGTCCGCCCAGTTGCCTCGTCAGTGACAATGACATAGCCTGTAATTGCACATCATGGGGTATTTCTGTGTGTTCAATTGCTCACTGGTGCGTCAGGATGACACTCTTGCTGATGCCGACCTTGCAACTGGCATCCAGCACAACACATGCTTTGCTGGGGAGCTACTACTGTCAAGCTACAGCCGCTGTTCACTCACAGTACCCGTCCTCAGCCAGGAAGCTGAACACATGGCTGTCCACTGTGTAGGCGAACCTTCCATCGTTCGTTGACTTGCTAAGATATGTTTTGGCAACCGAGCTGAAGTTTCCAGCAAACACAGAGTACTCAGCCAGCAGCACTGGGCCCCTAGCCACTGCACTGTATATCAGCGGCATTACTGCTCAGAATCCAAGATGTTTGTGTAAAAACTGCACTTGCTTTTCTACAGTAGGCTGTGGTGTGGATGAAGACTTTTGCCTTGGCACCTTGTTCCTGCTGCTCAATGAAACGTCAGACAGGCGAGCGTTGAGCACAGCAATGCAATTCTCAAACTAAACGAATGGAACCTGAACCTGATCAAGTTCTCTCGGGCTTCAGGAGACTGTATGGCCCTGTATGTCAGCAGGGTTGAACGGGGTGTGATGAGTGTGACGTGTGTATCAATCGGATTGGTGTTTCAGGCGTTTTTTGTCACGACTGTTGACACTTTCCACGCAGACTGAGTCCTGAAGGCTGCCGTGGGTACAGTCTTCGCTTGCTGCTGACGTCCTCCGCGATAGCCTGAAGTGCTTAGTAGTCTTGTTTGCACAATTTTGGTTTGCACCGTGTTGCCAGAGGTATGGACAGCGAGCACCAGCGTCCCTTCAAGCGAAGAAAGCTGGGAGGAGGGGATGGCACAGATGGCAATGAAGCAGCGAGCTCACAGCAAGACCTGGAGCAGGAGACCCCCATCAGGCATCTGCTGTACATAAGATGGTTCGGGGGGCAAGGGCAGACCAAGCTTAACAAGCTGCCTCTGAGGCAGATTGACACGCTAGAAGCATTGGAGGTGGGTGCTTGCCATGCAAAGCAGTGTGGTTGAGCAGCATGGAGGGCCAGTGCGTGTCCTGAGCGCTCAACTACGGACTTGCGTGATGCTACAGAATACAACAGCCATTGTTGCATGTCATACACAAAGCCTGGCACGGGTTGGTTCCAAGCTGGCTGACTGCATTGCCCCAAGGACAGTATAGTATAGGGTAGCTAGCTCAGCAGGGCATGCAGCAGTCCAGCCTTGTGTGAAGCGGTTTCAGGCTTCAGAATGACAGCAAGCTCAGTTCTGTACAGTATGAAAGCAAGCTCAACACAGCAAAGCACAACCGTCAATTGCGCGGCGACGGGCCAAGGGGATTGACCCTATCTGTTGTGGCCACTGTCCTCCCTGCAGGAGCTGCCCAAGGAGTTGGTGGACAGCCACTACCCTACAAATGATCAGCTGCCAGACTACTTCACAAACACGGCGTATCTGCGCTTCACCCCAGAAGTTGACTGCCTCGCCCTGCCAGGCAAGTCCACAGCGTCCAGCAGCATGCAGGCAATGCAGCAGTCATGCTGCGGACTGCTGTACGCAATTTACCCTGGTTGGGCTGAGATTGATGTGGGTCGCGGCGGCGTAACTGTTGGCGCAGTGAAAGCCACAATGGACCTAAGGTAATGCAGTTGATACCTGCTGCTGAACGCACTGCTGCTGTGCTGTTTGTGTGATGCAGGCGACGTAGTGCGGACGGAGCTGCGGCTGGTGCTGTGCTACAGGGGTTGGGAGTACACCATTCTCAAGCGTGACACCACTCATCGAGACCCAGGATCCGAGCAGATAATTCGCGTCATGGTGAGAGCATCAAAGTGGGACAGCATGCATTGTTGGCACATGCATCTGCGCGCCGCCGTTTCAGCTGCATTGCTGGGTGGCTTTATAGTAGCTGCAGTGTGCTGAGTGTGAAGCAGGCAGTTACTGAGCAAAATCCTGTCCATGTACTGTGCTGCAGACTGCTGAGTTCATGGGCAGCGACCCTCTGATGGCTGCACTCGGACTGCGCATCTCCCTCATCGCATACCCTGTGGTGGCCCTCAGCAAGGTATGTGCCTGGACCTGACGCCTGCAACACTGCTTTGCGCACATCGTCCGCACGATGAGGGGTGCGCTGTGCGTGCGTGTACACTCGTGTGAGGGTCTTTGGTGTCTGTATTTTGCTGGCACTGTGCAGGCGATGTGTGCCAATGTCCCTGCCTCGAGTCTGTATGTTCTGACCCAGTGCTGTGTTTACTTTTTGCAGGTGTTCTTGGAGGGTGTGCATGAGCGGCTGCTGGCAGCACCTGATGAGTTCAAGGGGATGCTATAACAGCAGCTGACAGCATGCAGAAGGCCGCAGCAGCGCACGGCCTGTTGCCTCTGTGCAGTGTGGTTTGTGGCTGTGTGGCTTTGTGTTGCTTGCACATGCCGCTCAACCCCTCATGCTAGTTGTACCATAGCGGACGCGGTGGATGCCTTCCATGTCACCACTCTGTGGTGGCAAGCGTGTATGTTATGTTGGCGCAAATTGTACAATGCAGGTATTTTTGCTGGCCAGCTGCGTCATAGCAACTGCGTGCAGCTTGTTGTTCGCGCATAGCGCAGCTTGCTTGATTGCCAACCTTGCAGTCAGAGTGTGTAGCAGCACTTCTATGCTGCCTCTTGACGGCATGGGATGCTTTGTAGGAGCTGAGAAACGGTCCAAAACCCTGATTTACTGGTTGAGGCAAACCAGTGTCAGCGCACCTAGCAGCAATGCAGGTGCTTGCAGTGCCTGCAAGTCCATGCCCATGATGGCTTGCCGATGGCACGTGGTTGTCTTTGTATCGTGTGAGGGATCATGATTGTTTGTGGCCTAGCTGAAATACGCCAGGCACGTGCAGGCAAAGCAGCTTTGCTTGCAAAGCAGGGTTAGGGGCTTTGCTCTCTTGGTTAGGGGGGGGAAGGCGTTGTTGGCTGGACCGTTTGCAGTTTGCCGGATGGACACCCCCTGGAATTTTCTGATCGGGCAGGCATGCTTGCCTGCTTGGTCGGACAGGCCTGAACTGGCATGTCAACACGGCACACCTGCGTCCCGCCATGCGATGACTGCATGCTGGCATGCGCCCGGTATTTTTGGTCCTCATCTCAAGCTGCATATGCTGCAGTTGGGCTGTGGATGCTGTGTGGTTGTGCATATGTGCCGAAAGAGAATGTATGAGGTGTTTGCATCAATGTCCCTGTCACTGCTTGCCTCTTGCTGGTGTTTCAGAGACGTTGTTGGGTCTGAGCAAGCCAAGCATCACACCCTGGAGCCGATTTACCTCAGCATGTCAGCTGGCCCTGGGCAGGGCACCAAAATGCACCACAGCTCCGAGCAGTCTCAAAGCCAAGCCTGGCAAATCGCAGAGTTGGGCCGAGTGTGCTTTTGAAAGTACCACTCTCCATGAACGCACCATCCTTTGAGATGATGCTGGGAGGGCAGGTCGTGAAGACAGTTCATCTTGTACTTGCTGTTGCCAGGCTGTTTCTAGCTGTAGGGGTGTGGGGCTGGGCTGGGGCACAGCTCCCAGCAGTCCCTGTAACCCATCATCAAACTCAAATGCTGGTGAATTCTTCATCGTCAGCAGAACTCTATTCCATTCAGTGGATAATGCCAGTTCCAATTATAGAGCGTTGGCTGTACAGACAAGGTTTCAGTGGCGGTCTCGAAGACAGATGAGCTTTGTGAGCTGCACATGGAGACTTCATAAGTGTTGATGACTGTAGTTCCGGGCTCAGTACAAGTTGATGCGCTCGAAAGGCACAACAACGGAACAGCTGTTGGCATGCAGGCCGTGCATAACGTCTGCTCTGCAGCACGCAGGGAGCCGTGAAATGCTCTAGCAAAAATGGATATGGGGCCGGCTGCAGCTGCACCGGCAGGGCCAGACGGCTGCACAGTGTTGGCAGGACAGCTGGCTGTGGGCAGCACTCGAGAACCTGCAGCCAGCTCCCCCATGGTTCCATTCATTCAGTTCACTGCTTACAAAGCAACACGTCTCTCAGACATAGTATGCAAGAGGGCAGTCAGACTCTACGGGGACAGAGTTCAGACTGTCCATCCTCAGAATGGGGACCTCCAAGGCAATGAGAAGACATGGTATCTGGATAGGACGTGCAGGCTTGAACCTGAGTATGTGGAGGAGATTGTGGCAGAGAAGCGAACAGTACGTCCTCCCGGTCAGTGGACAGTAACAGCCAAGCTGACTTCTGTCACAGGGCAAGCACAGGAGCTCATCGACCTGGTAGGTGGTATGCTTATGGCAGCTGCTGCGAGGCATATTGCTCAACATCACAAGCGACTGCATCTTGACAGACGTGTCGGACCTCCATAGTGCCCAGGAGCGCTTGCACATGCCATGCAAGGCTCCTTGCTTCGGGTGCTGCTTTGGTCCCTCCAACAGCCCAGTGACAGCAGCATTTGGCACTTCAATAACAAAGAACCCTGTGTGCTGCAAACCACATTGCTAAACAACAAAACGTCCCGAATTCTCATGATTGTGTCTGCAGTACTGTGTGACCATCCATTGGCCGACCAGCTGGCTGGCCACCAAGGGGTACACCTCCTTTACCCTTGGTTTTGAGACTGTTGAGGAAGCAGCTCAGTGGCATGCACTGGTGCAGCGGCAGCTGTCAGTTCTGCGTGTCAGGGCCAGCAGCTCCAAGGGTGACAGCAGTGTAGGGCACAGCTCAAAGCCCTCATACGATGAGGGCCTGGGCAACAGGAGCATCGGCAGTGCAAATGGCACAGTGGGCCGCAAGACGTCGCAGGTAATTGTGCCCAGGACGGACGTGCTGATGCAGCAGTGACAGATTTACTGCTAAGTGTCACTCGCATCTGTGCAAGCTTGCCCTTTGCCTTGGCTGTGTATGCTGCAGGGCTTTGTTGCAGCTGCACTGGAGCACTTCTGGTGGTCAGGGGTCAAGGATGACAAGCAGCTCCTGACAGGTGGGGTTACAAGCTTGGGGTGGCGGTTTCTTTGCTTCACACATGACACGTGAGCAGCTTGTGGCAAGCAATGGCAGCAAAGCAAGCACCAGCCCAACAGAGTCACCATCGCAGGCAGTCAGGCCTGTTGCTGTGAACACCCTGGTGCATTGTGTGCAGTCCGTCCTGTGTGCTGACATGGCCATGTGTTGTGTAATGTGCAGGGCTTGATGGCTGTGACCAGGCTCGTGACAGGCGTACATGCAACTCCAGCGGGCTGTACAGCCCCCGCCCTGCAGCCCCGGAGTCGGGCAACCCGGCACTCATGATGCATCAGCATCAGCAGGCCCGCTTCCCACCAGCAGCTGAGGTGCGCAGAGGGTGATGTGGTGACAGGCTTGCTGCTGGGTGCTGCCAGTTTGTAATGTTGCCTCGCCTTTACTTGAATGGATCTGCCATGCTTGTGCCCAACCAGCATACATGTTGCAGCACATGCAGTTTGGGGCGCCATAGCGCATGACCATTTGACAGGAGCTGTGTCCACGACTGGTGACCCCTGCTGAACCAGCGTACTTTCCGATCTGACCACATGCCTGCTGCTTGTTGTTTGACTGCAGGTGTTTGCGGACACACAGCAGCCTGGGTTGCAGCAGGAGTGTGGGGACTCCTTCACGAGCGGCAGCACGGATGTTGTGGATGGTGTTGCACAGCTGCTGCAGCAGGCACACGCAGCAGCAGGGCAGCAGGATGAGCAGCGCTGGGTGCCGTACAGGCACACAAACGGTGTTGCCATCTACCACCACAAGCAGTCAGCTGCGTCCTGCTCTCTGTGGCATTGCGACCAGGTACAGCAGCTGGTCATGACAGCCATACCTTGGCAGAAGGAACCCAGCACGTTGTGGTGTCTCTCATTGTTACCTTCTGCGCCAGCATGCTCAGCATCTGTGCATAAGCAAGCCGCCAGCGTGTTTGCTACCAGCAATCTGCTGCTCACCAGTGTTCTGCTGTGCTGTGCTGTGCTGTGCTGTAGGCTGACGCTGATGGTGGCCCAGCAGGCAGCGAGTACATGGCGTCATCTATTGTCAGGGGCTGTCCTGACGAGTGCCTGTCTGTGCTTGTGGACCTCAGCAGCAACACAACTATACTGGGGCCAGCCAGCAAGATTGAGCTGCTTGAGGATGGGGAGGAGCGCCAGGTGCGAGGGCAACTAATGCTGCTGAGTTTTAGTACAGCTTCATGCGGGTGTGTCCTGCCACGCTGCGGCTTGCGTTGTGATGTGTCTCTTTAGCATATTCCCAAGGCATGCCAGACAGATATTGTGAGATTGATGCAAGGGATCCTGCATGTATGTGTGTGCCTGCAGGTCCTGCGGTTGGTGGTGGAGGCTACTGGGATGGCACGCCGCCTGTGTGCCCCCAGGGAGGTGATCGTGGAACGCCTGTTCAAACGGTAGGGCCTGATTTCACAATCTGAGTTTGTGCATTGGCCTTGTGTACATGCTGGGCCTGAATTGGCACTGCGCATGCACCATGCTTTGTGCACTCTGTGGTCAAATTACTGGGGACCCTACATACATCAGAGTAGCTTGAACGTGGCTTGACAGTTGTGTTGGTGTGTACTTGCCTGCAGGGAGGAGTGTGGAGTTGATGTCATTCTTTTCAGCAGCTGTGAGGAGCCACCTGTTCCTCACAGTGCTGCAGCTAGCAAGCGGCAGCGGGGCGTAGCCGCAGCATCTGCAGGCAGCAGCTTGGCGGGTTGCATCAGTACAGCAGGCGTTGACCGCAGCAGCACAGCTGGCAGCCGCCGCAAGCAGCAAGGCCCAAGCTTGGGCTGCTTGTCAGTAGTGGCAGCTGCTGCTGTGGCAGCTCTGGCAGCAGGCGTGGCGGGCAGTTGGTGGGGCTGCTTGGCTCTCTTGATGGTTGCTGCCACAGCCCTGCTGTTGTGGAACCGGCTGCGTGCCAGCAAGGGCAGGTTCCAGAGCCTGTGGTACAAGCCAGTCAGGGCGCATGTCCAGGGCGGCTACACCATCTCTCCTCGTGAAGACTGCAATGCCATCAACTCGCCCGAGTGCCTGGTCACATGCATCCTCAAGGTCAGAAATCTATGAGGCACGAGCTGCAAAGACTTGCCCAACCTGGGCTTGTTGTGTTGGCGCCACACACACTGCAAGCATGAGCTGCCTTCATCGCATCATCTGCGAGTGTGTGGTCTTTGTGTTTGATGTTGTGACACAGTCTTGCTTGATCCCGTAGCTCCATCGAGCTCCACACGCAAATTGTGCTGTGCTGACACCCTGCTGACACCTGCTGGTGTGCTGAACATGGTGCTGCTGTGTGCTGCTGCTGCAGGTTGACCTGCGCGGCTTCCTTGGTGAGCGCAGCTGGCTGAGGCCCGTGCTGGATGCACTGGGCTGGGTGGATGCCTACGTCGAGCGCATGCTCATGGCAGTCATCCTGGTCAAAGATGAGGTGAGAGGGTTGAGATCAGGGCAGTCGCATACTTGTCACCACAGAATGTTAGCTGGTCTGGCATGTGTTTCCATGAGTTGTTGCATGTCAGCACAGATCTGTATGCTGTCATCAGGGTCGCCAGCTTTTGTGAGCCAGTGGGAGTTAACCTGCAGGCTCACAGACGGCACGCTGGGCTCGCTGTTGGTGCCCGACAAGTTTATTGCCTTGCAGCCACACAGGAATCACCAATCAGGTGTGACTCATCAAGTGCCGCTGTGTGTTGACGTGTTCTGGTGGATGCAGGTGGAGCAGCAGCGCTTCCTGGTGCAGCCCTTCAGCATCCTGACCAACAACCACGCGGCACGAGCGTCCAGCTCCATGGTGACAGCAACCTCTGCAGCAGGCAGCTCCGCAGCAGACGCGGACGAGCAGGCGCAGGAAGCGGCAGCACTCCGCGAGGGATACTCCCAGCACCTGCGGCAGCAGCAGCTCATGCGGCAGCGCAGGCGGCAGCTGCAGCTCCAGCAGCAGCAGCAGGCTGTGTACATGCAGCGCAGTGCTGCGCAGGCGGGGTTCACACCTGAGGAGGCGTCCCGGCTTGCTGCCCAAGCGTACTGGGGCTCTGGGGTCACCACAGGCCTGTTGCGTCCAACGGGTGGCATGTACGGCGGCCCTGCAGGCCTGCTGGGTCCAGAGCCTGGCCTGCAGTGGCCCTACCGGGGCCCACTGGCCAACAACGCAGCGGCAGACGGTGGCTATGGCAGGCAGCAGCAGGACATGCTGATTGCAGCGGCTGATGGTGACGCACAGAGCAAGCGCAGGCAGCAGGGCCGGCTGGGGCGGATGGCCAGCCGCATCTACGCTCTGAGACCCCGCCTGCGCAAGAGCGATGGCACGGCGGAGCGTACGCTGTCAGGCGCAGCGGCAGGGTCCAGTGCTGGCACAGCAGGCAACGCGCAGCAGCCAGGCAATGCAGCTGTGGGCATGTACAAGCAGCTCAGCACCAGCTTCAAGAATGGCATAGCTGCGCTGACGGCGTCAGATGCGGCAGCGGCTGCTGATGGGGGTGGTGCTGCAGGAGTGGATGGCGCAGAGGCAGCTGCAGAGGCAGTGGCAGCTGCCTCCGGGGCCTCCTATGATGGCGGGGCTGAGGCACCAGTGGACTTGACAAACACTCCTGCAGTCCTCAAGAGCCTTGGTCTGCCTCCAGACACTGCTGTGGTGGGCCCGCAGTACTACATCGGCGGCCCTCAGGGCCCTGCAGCCAAGTACAGCTCCCTCAACCCCAGGTGCGCCCACCAAGTGGTCTGCTGCTGGCAGCCCTGGTGCTGCTTTTCGCGCTGCTTGCAACCATTGTCAGCCTTGGCCTGGTTCCCTTATTCAATCTCAGCGTTGGCCGCCTGTTGGACAGAGTCAGGGTTTTGGTCGCCTGCATGAGTGCTCAGCACCTCGACCTATGCTTGGGTTGCCGGAACCCCAGCACATGCATCTGATTTACACAGCGAAATCACACAGCAGAGTGCTTTGCAGTGGTTTTCCTATGCACGCAGGTGTGTCCTACATTCTTCTCGCTTGTGCATTGACAATGTTGCGCTGCCGTCGGTCCTGCAGGTACTGGAGTGAGCTGCATGTGCCTGGCACACCAGCGCCCTTCAAGCTGCGTGGTGCATCCTACCTGGCAGATCGCACCAAGGTGGATGGAGGCATGCCGCAGTTTGTGCTGGGCAGTGTGGACCTGGTGGAGACTGCAGGACCCACGCAGCACATCAGCAGGTTCCTGCCGGCAGTCAGGTGAGAGGCTGCAGGATGTGCGCAGGCAGCTCTGTCACACACAGCTGGCCCCTAGCGCTGCGCAGTCACGTGCTTGGCGCGTTGACCGCCCTGTAGCCTCCTCCTAGCCTTGAGGTGGTGCCGCCAGGCTCTTGTTTGCAGCTGCAGGAAAGCTCGGCAGCAGTCAGGAGCTTTGTCTGCATGCATGCTGTTATAATCTCTGGTCGGTTGGGAGTTGTGTGTTTATTGTCGAATGGTGCTGCTCTGTCATGTTCCTGCAGGTGCAACGACGCAGCCTACTCCTTTGTGGTCAACCTCATCATCCCTGGTACACCTGTGCTGAGCCTGGTCGCGGTCTTTATCAACGAGCACCACCCAGACATCCTCGATGGCCCCAGCTGCAGCAGCAGCATCGGGCACACCGCAGCCAGCAGGAGCAGCCCATCCATTGCTGCCCAGCGGGAGCAGCCCAGTGGCTTGAGGCGCCTGTGCAGCAGCAGCTCTGACCTGCCATTGGTGGGCCTGTCAGACGAGGTCTCAGCGCATGGCGGCATATCAGTACCAGGAGCATCAGGCAGTGGTGCCGAGGCTGGCAGCCCTAGCCGGTACGAAACCCCTGTAGGCGGCAGGCCTGTTGATGCAGCCAGTGAAGACAGCGGCGACAGCAGTCACCTTGCTGCGGGCGCTGGCAGGGACAGCAGCGGCACGGCAGGGCTGGACAGTGGAGTGCCTGGCGATGATGATGGCCCCTGCTATCAGCGCCCGCATGACGTCAGCGACTGGCAGCCGTTTGACTTTGCTCTGCACAGGTTCCTGCATGGCGGGCCCCAGACACGGCAGGCCATGTTCAAGTTGATACCGCACATTGCAGAGGGCAGCTGGGTGATCAAGCAGAGTGTGGGCACAGTGCCTGTCATACTGGGCAACAAGCTGCAGACTGTCTACTACCAGACTGACCGCTACATCGAGGCAACCGTGGATGTCACCTCAAGCTCTGCTGCAGCCTACATCACAAGTAAGCCCTCGCCTGCTTGACCTGCATGCCTGTCCAGCATGTTGCAGCGTGCCCAGGCATTGTTGACTGCTTGCTTCATCACGTGGTGTGCTTTCAGGGCTCAAGTGGCTGCAGGACAGACGTTAACCACTGTACTCACCACTGTGTGCTGTCGATGCAGGCATGGTGCGTGGCGCCACCAAGAGCCTGGTGATTGACCTGGGCTTTGTGCTGGAGGGCCAGCGGCCAGAGGAGCTGCCAGAGGCTCTGCTGGGAGCCTTCAGGCTCAACCACCTGGACTGTGGCCAAGCCCAGCGCATGGACACCACCAAGGAGCTGCCGCTGCTGCCACGGCCCCTGCAGCAGCCACAGCTGGCACAGATGGCTGCTGCTGCCGTTGCAGGAGCTGCCGCTGCAGGTGCAGTGCATGTGGGTGGCAGTGCCAAAGCTGCTGCAGGCGGCAGTGCTGCAGCGGAAGCAGCATCTGGCACAGGCCTGGGTGTGTGCTGGCAGGGCAACCAGCAGCGGCGGTCCTGCAGTGCCTCCGGTGCCATGGCAGGGGCAGCTTCTGCTGCATATGCAGCAGACTGCACTGCACAGCAGCCAGCCCAGCAGCAGCAGGCTTTTGAGGAGCTTGGCCAGGGTTGTGGACCCTCCAGGGCGAGGAACAGCTCGTCTGTTCTGGAGACTGGCAGGACCATGACCTGCCATGCCCGTAGCAGGTGAGCAGGAGTGTTCATGCATATGCAAAGATGCAGCAGCAGGGCTCCCAACACTCCTCTTTGGCCAGGTGCTGACGTCTATACGGTTCTATCGATGGGCCTTCTTGAACTGCTGCTGTTTGTGCTGGGCAGCAACGTATGTGCTGGGCAGCAACGTATCGACACCCTGCATGTGGGGTGCAGCTCTGGTTTTCTGCACTCCCCAATACCAGCAGCCCCTGCTGCTGGCTGTATTTGTGTGCGGTGCCTTATGCCACAGCAACTCGGGCTTGCTGCAGTTTCCTTGCTGTATGTGCTGAAGTCTGCTGTATGGCCTTAATGTGTGTGTTGATGGTGTGTGTGTGTGTGTGTGTTGATGGTGTATTGTGCTGCTTGTGTTGTCCTGCAGGTCAGCAGCATCTGTGGAGGAGCTGTACCTCACATCCAGCGCACTGCTGGCAGACGCAGCACAGCCGGCCAGGGAGCACAGGCTGCAGCAGCAGGGCACAGACACACAGCCGCAGCCAGCAAAGGACGCGTCAAGCAGCAGCAGTATCGGCGTGCCTGCAGCATCAGCGCCAGCACAAGGGACAAGTGATGCTGCCGGCACCATTGGCGGCATGCCCAGTGTGCCAAACATCAAGACCGGGGGTGCAGCGGTGGGGAATGTGAGCAGCGAGCCTGCTGCAGCTGC
>QAXK01007398.1:0-15969 GCA_004335735.1 Chlorella sp. KRBP
CGGCACTATGGTGGTGGGACTGGGGCCACCTGTGAGTTTTTTGGAACTAGAGCAAGCACAGCTTGGTGACAGTTCGGCAGTCTTGGAGCAGTGCTTGTGCACGGATAAGCCTGGATACGCTGCATGTTGTCCAAACATCAACTGCCTGCCTGTGAGCATTGCATGGCAGTCAGCACCCTCCATGCGCCAGACTTCTGCTTCCTGGCTGACTGCCTTGTCAACGTTCTGCCCTCTCGCTGTGGCGCATTCTCACTGTACTGCTCGCTCCCACTGTACTGCCCTGCCCGCGTGTACTGCTGTACCGCCCTGCAGGTGTTTGCGCTGACCTTCCTCAAGGGCTACCGCCCCCTCGTCTTCCACCTGCCCTTCTGGGCCGGCATTGCATTTGGTGTTGTCATGCAGATCTCCAACAGCCCCTGCTGCAAGCACTCCATCAACATCTCAGGGTTTAAGATCGGATCCGGCACGTACAACACCCTGCTAGGGTTTAACGTGGTGTCCACGGTCGCGTGCTGGGGTTTAGGCCTCATCGCGCTCCTGGACAACAGGAAGGGCCGGGGCCTGGAGGGCGCTGACGAGGACAAAGTTCACGGTGAACTTCCCGGCGGGAAGGCTGTTCACGATGATGTTCACGGTGTGAAGAGCAACTCGCTGCTGGGGCTCCCAGTGCCGAGGTTCCTGCAGGGTGGCCGCAAGAAGAGTGGTCGTGCTGACAGCAGCAGCAGTGGCAGTGCAACTGCTGGCGATGTAAAGGATGTGGGTACTGGCACGGTGCCTCCCGCTGCTGCTGAAGCAGGTGGCTGCTAAGCACTAAGCAAGGTGCTGACGGTTGCTGCAGGTGTTCTTTTGCGTGTGATTGCAGTGCCCTGCATACTGTAGTGACCTCTGCCTGTGATGATGTCAGGATGCCATCCTTGCAAACAGGGTGCTTTGCATGCTGTGCTCACAGCTTTGCGGGGGCTGTTGGGAATGATGCTGCAGGTCCTGCAAGACAAAACACACTACTACATCATCATGGAGCAGTGCACTGGTGAGCAGTGCAGCATTTTGAGCACCAGCAAGTAATGTTTTTTGCATGAAAGTTTTGGGTTGCCGAGCAGCAGCAGCTGGTAGCAGGAGTTGCACGGCTCCAAGGCAGGGAAGTCTGCATAGCGCTGCAGCCCAACTCTGACACCGCGTCTCGTCCTTTGTGGATGGATGTGTGTTGTGGGTGCTGTGTATGTGCCTCTCTTCAGGCGATGAGCTGTTTGACTGCGCACACAATCTTTGACTCTTCCCCCACGCGTGTCTGTTGCGTGCACTGTGTTTGTGCCCCGTCCCAGGCGGTGAGCTGTTTGACTATGTGTATAAGCTGGACCACCTGCCGGAGGCAGAGGCCGCTTACTACACCCAGCAGCTGGCCAGCTTCCTGGCCTATGCTCACTCCAAGCTCATCATTCACAGGTAAGGCCCTCGGGAGGAGTGTGGGAGGCCGCTTGTCGTACGACAGTGTGGGGTTTCTTGCAGACCGCAGACACACGCGGTTTTGGCAGTGGGAGGTGGCAGGCTCAGTTGCTTCATCCGCATGGGACGGAGCGTGAATCGCACAGCGGGGACAACGTGACGCAATGCTCCCGCTCACAGGTCAGCGCACCCTATGAACGGATCCCTCCTATGTACGAGTGTGACGCCGAGTCGTCTTGGTGGCGCGTGGTGTTGCGTGGAATGCAGGGACATCAAGCCAGAGAATATGCTGCTGGCTCCTGTGCCTGAGGGGCAGCAGGGCCAGGGGCCCAGCAGGTGGCAGCTCAAGGTGGTGGACTATGGCTGCAGCACCTTCTGCATGCCAGGCCAGAAGCTGCATGAAGCTGTGGGCACGGTGAGCAGCACAGCACAGCATGACACAGGGTACTGGCCCGGCTCTGTCAGGGTTGTCATGCAGCTGTTTCGAGCAGGTGGATGCATCAACATGATGATATTGCCCAATGATGCCGGTTTTCTTGTCAGCTGCAGCCGCACACGGTGTGCTATGCTGGACACATGGTCTGCGGCGGCTGCTGTGTGCCCCTGCGCCCAAGGTACTGACGTACGACATGTGGTGCTGCCGGGTGCTGCAGGTGTGCTACGTGGCACCAGAGGTGCTGTGGCACAACTACGACATGCAGTCAGATGTGTGGTCAGCTGGCGTGGTGCTGTACATGCTGCTGTCTGGCTACCTGCCTTTTGACGGCAGCAACAACGAGGAGACTCTCAACATGGTCCGGGCAGGTGCGGATTGTGCTGCATCGGCATAATGCCAAGCAGCCTACAGCCGTTGTGCAGTGAAACATATGGGTCCACCTGTACCTTCAGACACCTTCAGTGGATGAGTGAGCTTCTTTGGGTCGAGGCAACTCCTACTCTACAGCCTCTCTTGTAGGTGTGTTGCTCTAGTACTTGTTGTGGTAACTAGGGTCCTGCACAGCACATGTGCAGGAGGTAAACACCGGCATACTGCAGGTGGTGGCATGTTCATGGCAGTCGCAGGCCGGCTCCCGTGTGTGTTGAGATGCCTTGAACGCCACCCTGTTGCTGCTGCAGGTGACTACGAGATGTTGCCGGAGGAGTGGTCTCATGTGAGCCAGCAGGGCCAGAAACTGGTGAAGAAACTTCTCAGCTATAAGCCTGCAGGTGGGTATGCAGCAGTTTTAGATGCCTCAGGTGCACAGAGCACCTGTAGATGAGGGAGTGCTGTGTGTCTGGGACTTGCGCACGCGAGGGTGTTGCTCTGCGATTGCGAGTGTTGGTCTCAGCACACTCGGCTGTGTCCCACTGGGCTTGCCTGGGCTGAAGGTGGCTTTGCATGGCACTGTGGTGCCCTTCCAGGTTGGTTGCCGTGTGCCCGTGTACGGCCTTGTCACAAGGTTTGTTGTGTGTTCTGTCTTGCAGGTCGGCCCACAGCTGCCCAGCTGTTGGAACACAGCTGGGTCCAGCAGCGGCTGCCCAACAGTGCTCCTGACAACCAGGACACACCAGCTGCGTCTGTGGCAGCCACAGCAGGTGGGCATGGATGTTCGGCCAGCGCATGTCTTGTGATGTCTTGTCTTGTGCTTCCCGTGCTTTGTCCTCATGTGGCAGGTCTATGCAAGACTTGCAGTCCCTGCGGCAGCTCTTTTGACATGACATGTTGACTTTATCACCTTGCTCAAGCAGTGCCTGTCAGCTCAGCGCAATGCAGCTTAGCTTGCCCGTATTAACGCGGCTGCTGTGCCTGCTGCCTTGTTTGTATTCCTGCTGCAGCTGCTGCAGCAGATGCATGAATGCAGCTTGCAGGTGCAGCCACATACCTACACTTGAAGCCAGAAGTGTGTTGCCCAGGCCCTGATCTGGCCCAGCACTGTGGCTGTGCAGCTTTGGCGGGAAGTATTTGACTCAATGTGGGACGTATTTGACTCAATGTGGGACGTAGGCCCGTTCAGCCACCCTAGTGGCTGCTGTGCGGTGTCGTAATGCTC
This sequence comes from Chlorella sp. KRBP, assembly GCA_004335735.1. Lineage (NCBI taxonomy): Eukaryota > Viridiplantae > Chlorophyta > Trebouxiophyceae > Chlorellales > Chlorellaceae > Chlorella > Chlorella sp. KRBP. The sequence continues at coordinate 3,474 of QAXK01007398.1, forward strand.
TGCATGCCGTGTAGGTTGTATGGCGGCATCAAGAATTGCAGTGCAACCACTGCAGCGCTTCGACACGCGATGTGTGCTGAAACCTGCATGGTGCCAGAGGCGGCAGGGGCGAAAGGTGCAGAGGCGCTGGCCGCGACGCCTTGATGGTTTCCGCCTTGCACAATGAAGCATCTGGGCTGTTTGTGGCGTCGACAGGTCGATTGCTGCCATTGCACCTGCAGCAAAGGTCGCGCAGCTGCAGCAATGGGGTATCAAGTTGACTCATCGCGCACCTTGCCTGCATGACCAACACGTACTGTTGCTCGGGCAGTATCAGGAGACGTGGATGACAGTTGTTTGTGGTGTAGCTGTTGATGGTGCTGGCAGCATACTGGGCAGCATGTTTGATTGTTGGATGACATGGCGGCATTCGCCAGCAGGCATGGGCACTTGCGAGGGTGTTATGGTCGTGGCACATGTGCCCGCGAGGTCATGGTGACTTTGTTGACTATTTGACTCTCCGTTTGTAGACCAATCTGGCAGCAGTTGCCAGCAGGGACGCAAGCAAAGGTTGTTTTGGGTGATGGGTTGTTGCAAGCGCCCAACTGCAACACCCCTGCATGCATACATACATGCGACCAAACCAATCACAGACTGCAGCATATTCACTGGACCATTCCTTCCTGTTGACTGGTACTGTGTTGTGGGGCAAGTATCACAGTTGGATGGTATGCTTGCAGCATGGGTTGAGCTTGTATTAGTAGTGGCATTGCATGAATACGGCCATTGTCAGCATCTCTCGTGGGTCGGTGCCAACTGGGTCAGGATGGGGTGGGGAGAATGTTGGTGGCCTTGCTTGGCAGTGCTTCTTTCTCTGTGTGTGATGCTTGTTTTGATGTGTCGGGTGGAGCAATGCAGGCACTCTGGGGCCGCTAGGATACACTACTTGCTGCTCAAGCCGCCTAGTAGGTCGCGGTTCGTGATAGACTGTGCGACAACTGTGTGACATTGGCATTCAGGGTTCCCCTGTGCTGCCCAGGCAGACATTGGCAGATAAGTGCAATGCACACGGTTGGTGATGATGCACACTCGGGTGATAGGGTTGATGATGATGTGGAGGCAGTTGGTTGCCTAAGAAGGCCGGTGTTCATAGCTTCTAGGTCGGGGCCGCCTGTGACTTCTGTGGTGTGACACAAGTTTGGGCCGTGTTTCTGCCAGGCTGCGGGCAGCAGGTGTAACCCACACACGGTACAAACTGATCGAATGCCTGCACTTGTCCCTCATCAGTGATTTTTATCGATGCCTCCTTTGACCTGACTGTAGAGAGCTTGTCCAGAGATGCCACAAAAAGGCAGAGCATACTTTCAATGCAATGTGTGCGGCTGGGCAGCGCCCGCAGGTGACTTCCGCACCGCTTGTCAGGTGAGCTGTCTCAGAGCTCCAAGGTTGACTACGAGGTGATGAAACTTGTCAAACCCCCGCACCCGTGCCTCCACCACAAATCGTCTGGATCTCAAACTTGTGTCTTGTAAGACGTCTGCTGGGCAGCTGAGCAACGTTTGAGAAACTTTGCTGTTGGTGCGTTGACAGGCACCCAACTGCACGTAGACAAGCAGCGTCGTGAGGGGCAAGATGAGGGCCATCACTTCAACCCAAAATGCGCAATCATTAGCTGGCACCTCCAGCGCAGGACGTGCTTGCTGCAGGCTCCCCGCGGTAGCTCACCCACCCACAGTCAGTAGATTCGTCACCACCTCTGCAGCTCAGAGCGAGGAGCCAGAGGTTGCAAGCACTAGCCAGCTCGAAGGTTTCGGACGTCGTCAGGTTCTCAGCTTACTAGCAGTCACGCCAGTGCTGGTTCAAGCCCAGAGTGCCTGGGCTGTGCAGGTGTGTGGACTGCACTGAGACTGGGACACCTCAGCACAGCTTGTGGCTCCAACCTGGCAGTCCAGCATACAATGCTCGCTTCACAGCTATTTCAGGAGGATTGTTGCATCGCGACTGCCCAGCAGCTGTGGTTATGCCGTTACCCGGCTGTGCTTTGCCCCCACCCGCACCCCCACCCCCAACCCATCGTGCGAGCTGTTGACTGTGGCGCTGCCCACAATGGAATCAGATGACGTTGTCCATCTATGTGATACTGTGTTATACCGCTGAGCTAGGCAAGCCTGTAGATGTGTATTGAGCCGTGAGTGAGCTATGCATGAGCAACAGCACGACACTAGTGTCAGTACTGCTTTTACACACTTGTGCTGCTTGTTGTGTCTGCTCACCTGTGCACGTATAATGGACGCAGGGCCTCACTGCAGGACGCATTCCAGGTGCGCCTGCAAGGCCAACAGGGCGCCAAAGCTAGCATCAGCAGCAGCAATGATATGGTCTCAAACCAGCTCTATGCACAGCTGTGCACTCACTGCAGCAGACAGGCAGATCAGACATCACCAGTTGCCAGTGCATGCATTGCCATCTTATCCTATGTGCAGTGCAGCAGCAGCTGGTCTGTCCATCTTATCCTATGCGCAGTGCGGCAGCAGCTGGTCTGTCTATCACCAGGAAACGAGCAGACGACATTGCAAAAGCATGCTGGCATCCACATGATAAACCAATATGGTGAGCCAGATGCATTGGCTGATGGGGCGCTCAGAGCCTGGCCAGATCTCAGTTGTTGACATGCTGCAGCTCACATGCACGCTGCGGCATGTACCAACATTGCCTGCTCCCCCCAGGTCTCACCCCGGAGCCAGATGCTGATGGTTACTTCACCTACACGCGCCCTGAGGGCAAGTCAGGTGGCCATGGTGTGGGCTGGTCTGAGGTGCCCCGCTACACATTCAAGGTCCCAGAGGGCTGGCAGGAGACGCCTGTGTCAATTGCAGACCTGGGAGGAACAGAGGTGAGGCAGCCTCGACACACTGAGGCCATTGCAGCAGCGTGAATACGACGGTTTTGTGGGGGACGGCTTTGTGGCGGCGTAGTGGGAAACATGACTGCGTTGTGGGATCTCGACGAGTTGCTTTGCTGAAATTACGCAGAAGCTGTTTGCGGGTGATACCTTTAGTGGCGACCCCTGAAAGCACTGAAGCTCCTATCAGCAGCAGCTCAGAGGTGTGTCCTGTGACGCGAAATGCTGCGTGCTGTTGCTGCAGATTGACTTGAGGTTTGCCAGCCCCGCACAAGGCAACTTGGAGGTGGTTGTTGCGCCTGTGCTGCGCTTTGCTGACGTGGGGTACAATGCAGGTCAGTGATCAGGGAGCCAGGGGTGCATGGAATGCATGACCTGCAGTTACTGCCTGCATGCTTGGCTGTCACTGCTGAGGAGGTGACAGCTGTTGTGTCATGACCAAGCACCAAGTTCACTGTGGGCAACAGAACCCACACCAGGCAAGCATCATGCACAAGCAAGGTGTTGACGTGTGGGGTGTGTTTGCGGGCTGCTTGCAGATGTGCGCATCGACCAGCTCAACAAGCCAGAGAACATTATTGCAGGCTTTGCCCCAGAGCTGTTTGGCAGGCCACTGGATGATGAAGATGTCCTGCGCCAAGAGGTGCTTAAAAAGGGCGACATCACATACTATGAATGGTGAGCCGGCTGCGTGTGCCTCAGCACATTTACCCTGCATGCACAACTTGTAGCTTGCCAGGCGTTGCGGTCAGCTGTGATACTTAGCAAGTCAGTAACTGGCCATGGTGCACCACCTTCAGCAGGCACATACCATGCTGGTTGCTTGTGGCTGCAGGGAGGTACAAGGTGTAGGTCCCATGTATGGCTCCATTGGTATGTTGCAATGGCAACACTGCATGGAAGCATTTCATCAGCGCCTGCTGTGTGTTGGGTGCCTGCAGGGAGCTCAAGCCCCACAACCTGGTGTCAGCAACTGCTGTCGGCAACAGGGTGTTCATCTTGAGCGTTGCTGCCAAGAACAGCAGGACCTGGCAGAAGACCAAGGACACATTGCGGGCCATCCAGGAGTCCTTCTTTGTGCCACCTGTCAAAACAGCATAAGGGCGAATTGTTGACCAGCTGGCTTGACAGCAGGCTGCCTGTGTGGTTTGTTGTGGTACTGTTGGCTGTCGCTGAAGCTTGAGCTGCTGTCTGCTGCCAACACCGGGCAACTTGCAGCGAAGTCATCAAACCAATGCGCTCTGGAGTGCGGCATCAACACGTCTGGTGCCCCCCTATGACTGCTGTCATGTGATTGCATTGGCGTGCCTTGACTTTTTGTGCCCCACGGTGGTCTTTGTGGGCCGACGGTCGGCACTGCGCAATTGGGAAAGTCTGTGTTTTTTTGTCGGGTCATGTATGTATTGGCTGCAGGTGCTGATCGTCCACTTGACGAGGACAGTTGCAGGGATAGCAGCGGATCCCCCTGCAGGGGTTGATTTGATGGTGAGAGCAAGTGTACATGTGCTGGAGGAAGTGGCTGGCGCAGTCAGGTTGCCACTGTGGCATGTGTCGAATCTGTGCTACTTGATTCTGGGTCATTATGCTGACCTTGCGACACTGCCACCTCTCTGGAGAGGGGATCTCCTCTCTTGTCGAGGAGAGTGTCAATAAAAGAACACTGAAGAGCCTTGCAACCTGGCTTTGAACATTCAGTGCCTTTCGACATGACTTTGTGACAAGTGGCCGGGCTGACTAACGATGGTGTGGTGTGACACCATGCATGGCATGAATGCCACGGCTGTGCATATGTGGCAGGGGGTGTTGGCCTCAGTGGGGGAATGCACGCCGTCAGGTGTAACTGGTGAACAGATGCATGGATCTGGTAATCAGGTCAGTGGCACCAGGTATCCCTGCATTCAATGCAGCATGGACCTGAATGTTGGGGCCCCGATTGGGCCGGGGCGCACCCAGAGTCTGGGTGATGAACAGTGGTGGATTCGTACAAGGAGTCCTAGGCGCCCTTCCTAACCCATGTTTCAGTTCGTTGACCTCCTTGCACACTCCCAAACGGCGCAACATGTCCACTGTCATCAGAAGCACACAGGCTGTGCACAGGTGATGGTATGTTGCGCAGCAGTAGCAGTCGGTGCTACAGTTCACGCCAGCACGAACGTGAAGCACCTTATCTTTGGTACAGTATATAACGAAGGTGTCCAGGGACGCGTTGGAGTGCTATGCGCGTACTGCTGCATCAGGACGTCTAGGCCCCCGGCAGGCAAGGGTATGTGACCATAGGCCGGAATTTCACCAGTAATGCTTTTTTTGTATAGTTGGCGCTTGTTTACCTGCCCGATACGCGTGACTGTGCTGACGTGGACCCCGATTGTTGCCAGGTCAGCACAAACGGACATGTCAGTGTGTCAGCTGACACCTAGCTATGTACACCTTACCCCTAACGCGCTCCTGGATACGCGACTTTTGCGCTCTAGGATGACACAGCAGCCAGCACGGGTGCGGCAATTGCGCTTCTACACTCTGCAGGAAAGCTTCAGCGAACAGTACTGAAGCCATGGCGTCAACAGCAACAACTGACGCTCGAAAAAGTGAGTGGTATATTTGGAAACGTTCATGGACTGAACGGCGTGTTCGGTGCGCTGTGCCCAGAGCCAACATGTTGCCATCATTTCCCATCAACTTCAGTTAGCTCACTGGGACCCTTGTTTCCCACACTCGTGCCATGCAGATGCAGGCAATGCACAAACTATTTCTGGACCAAGCCAAGCCCGTGGACTTATCGGCATGAAGGTGGCAGCCATGCAGCAGCAAGAAGCTGTGTCGGTGGGTCACATGCAACATGTTGCAGCAATTGCACAATTGCCAGACCCTGCAACGTATCAGCCGGTCACCTGCACAAGTGCAACTTGAGTGTGCTGCTTGTTTTCATAGCCACCACCACTCTTGCAGTTGACCCTGGTGCTCCCCCCCTCCCACCCCGCCCTCGCTGACACACCACACCCATTTGCACCTGTGCCTTGCAGTCCTTGGCCTTCATCACCCGCTGCAAGAGCATGAAGGAGTCTGGCTTCAACCCCAAGATGGTGTATCGCAACCTGCCTCCATCCCACCTCTACGAGAAGGTGAGTTGCCCCCTCAGGGGGTGGCAGTTGGCTGCCAGCTGCCAGCTGTGCAGCTGAGCTGGCATGTTGCCAAACTCGCACTGCACACCGCCTGATTGATTCTTAGGACAGCATGGACAATTCAGGTGCATGCTTGGATGCTTTGCACCGTCGCCTGCCACTCAAGCGCTGACCACAGTATACCGCGGTTGCGTGCAGGCCCTGCGCTACGAGCCCGGGACCCACATCGTCAGGTCTGGAGCGCTCTCTACCACCTCAGGTTGGTTTGTTCACAGCCTCCCGCGCTGAAGTGTATCGCTCTTGGTGGCTGGAGACGTTCCCTGGCCTGCATGTGCAGTGCTACAGTACTGTGCATTGTGCATTCATCTGCCTGGCCTGGTAGGCACTTGCAGCCATGGCAGGAGCACTCTGCTGCAGCTGCTCCTGGTGCTGCATCAGCACTGGCCTTCAAACCCTTAAACAGCATCCTTCTTCTCACGGAGCTTGTCCTGTGCTTGCAGGTGCCAAGACTGGCCGCTGCCCCCGTGACAAGCGTGTTGTGCGGGACCCGACCACTGAGAAGGACATCTGGTGGGCGTCCAGCTCCTCGGGCTCCCCCAACTACGAGATGGACGAGCGCTCCTTCCTGCTCAACAGGGAGACGGCCGTGAGCTACCTCAACAGCCTGCACCACGTGTTTGTGTTTGACGGCTTCGCCAACTGGGACCCTGAGGCCCGCATCAAGGTGTGTGCCTGCAGTGAGGCTGCACAGCAGGATGCTTACTATTACCATGGCATGCACCGCAGCAGCAGAACGCGCAGTGTGTGCAGCAGCAGCAGCAGCTGTCTCAGCTGCAGTGCAGTGACCGCATGTCATGCTGTTGTGCAGCAAGTGCTGCAGTGCGGTCAGGGATGCATCATGGACTGCACCACCACCAGCAGCAGCAGCAGCGGCAGCAGAGCACCAGCAGGTCTTGGCTGCTTCCTTCTTGCCTGCTGTGTGTCACGTGTTCACGTCTTGCCCGTGTCTTGTCCCCCTGCAGGTGCGTGTGGTGACTGAACGCGCCTACCACGCCCTGTTCATGCACAACATGCTCATCAGGCCTACCGAGGAGGAGCTGGCAGACTTTGGGGAGCCTGACTTCATCATCTACAACGCAGGTGCGCTGCAGGGCCCGGCATTTCCGAAGAGATGTGATGCTGGCCTGAATGTGAGCTGTCCTTGCTGTTTGAACACAGCACATTTACAGTGCAGGTGCGCTGCAGGGCCCAGCACAGGCTGGCGTTGGTGCGAGTTGTCTCTGTTTACCAAGCACAGCACATCGGCCTGCCTGCGTCAATTGGAGTTCATGTACAGGTCATGTGCGCCACAGACCAGACCACTGCATGCTGGCACAACTGCACGCATACCAGGCTCATGCTGTGACATGCTGCAGCACAGTCATTCAATGCATGATGCATGCCGATGCATGTGCTGCCTGTACTATGGGGCTTACAAAACACCACCACTGGGAAGCTCACACCGCCAACGCTGACTTGTACCCTCGTGCGTTCATGATCATCGCACCGCCCTTTTGCAACCCCAGGGGCATTCCCTGCCAACCGCTTCAGCAACTACATGACCTCCCCCACCTCTGTTGACATCAGCCTCAAGCACAGGGAGATGGTCATCCTGGGCACACAGTATGCAGGAGAGATGAAGAAGGGAGTCTTCAGGTGAGGCACAGGTGTTGCAGTAGGCTGCATGGTATGCTGTGCGCACCCTCCTCACCTGGTTTGCACCCTGTGTTCACTAGAAGTTTGGTCACATTGTTTGTGAAGTGTCTCTAGAGATCTTGCCGTGGCCCTACCTACTAGAAGCATGGGCAGCTGGCGGTTGATTGGTTTTAGCAGACCCTGTCGACGGTGTGTGCCGCTTGGCACATATCCAGTTGTTGTGCTGTGCTTGCGCCACCAGCTGTGAGCCGTTGACTGTGTGCTAGCGAAGGGCCCTAACCCGTGCCCGCTGCCACTCTCCTGCCGACGTATGCTGCCTGCTCCCATGTGCCCTGCAGTGTCATGCACTACCTGATGCCCAAGCGCGGCGTGCTGTCGCTGCACAGCGGCTGCAACATGGGCCACTCTGGCGACGTCACGCTGTTCTTTGGCCTCTCAGGCACTGGCAAGACAACGCTGTCAACCGACCCAAGGAGGCCCCTCATTGGAGATGATGAGCACTGCTGGGGACCTGATGGTGAGCCCTGCAGCTTGTGCTGCACAATGATTGTATGCATGCCTGTATGTGTTCTCTGGCTGTTGCTGGCAGACATAGCTGGCTTGAGTTGTGACCTCACAGCAGTGTGACGGTCGTTCCGAAGTTGTTTTGACTCGTTCTATGCTACAAGTATGCACCGTGTTTGGGTACCAGTGCTGAAATGCACAGATGCTCCTGGAAGATGCCCCAGCTCAAGCGGTGCGCCTGTTTGTCTGCCGGCTACTCCGTCATCACCCCACAGGTGTCTTCAACATTGAGGGTGGCTGCTATGCCAAGTGCATCGGCCTGCAGGCCGCAAGTGAGCCAGAGATCTACAAGGCCATCCGCTTTGGAGCTGTGCTGGAGAATGTGGAGCTCAACGAGACAACACGCGAGGTGGACTTTATGAGCAAGTACGTCATACTGCTGTGACCTGCACTTGTGCCTACACATATCCGCACATGGCGCTTTGCTTGGAAAGCCTGTGTGCATGTGGCATCTGCTTGATGTTCACATGGCTTGTTCTCTTGATCTTGGACTTCACTTGAGTATTTTGAAAAGTCTACTTGTGGGCTGTTGTGCTGACTATGGTGTGCCTGTCTTTGCCTGCCTGGTCTCCTGCTCCACCCTTGCAGCAAGATCACAGAGAACACGCGTGCCAGCTACCCCATCGAGCACATCGAGAATGCCCGCATCCCCTGCGTGGGCCCCCACCCACGCAACGTGGTGCTGCTGTGCTGCGACGCCTTTGGCGTGCTGCCCCCCGTCAGCAAGCTGTCGCTGGAGCAGGTCATGTACCACTTCATCAGCGGCTACACAAGCAAGGTGCGGCACTCTGACTGTGTCACTGACTGTGTCACTGACTGTACAGTAACATGTGGCATTGGAAGCTCACCAGCTACCCTTGACTGGTTGGGTTATAGTTGCGGGACTCACTCTCTGTGACTGATCATGGGATTCGACCGGACTGCTGTCTCATCTGGAGTGCTGGGGGTATGTCTACTGCTTTGAACCTCCCGCAGGGAGCTGTCTTGGCATTCAAAGTGTATGCCTGTCACTTCTGCAGCCACTGTGGGCCCTGCTCCTAAGGAAAAGCACAGCTCACCTGAAGTCGCTGACAAGCCTGTTGTGTAATCTGCCCTGTTTGCTGCAGGTTGCTGGCACAGAGATGGGGGTGACGGAGCCAGAGGCCACCTTCTCTGCCTGCTATGGTGGCGCCTTCCTCATGTGGTGGGTACACAGCTGCGCCACTGTGTGTCTGTGGGCTGTAATGCTGTGACTGCTGTTGCAATCGAGCTGAGTTGGGATCAGGAGTGACAGCTTGATCTGTGTTGCTCTTGCCACTTGGTTTTGTGCGGGCTGTGAATGTTGGAATGATGCTAAATTTGCAACTGACCTCAGTATAAACCAGGTGGTAGATTGAGATCACCGCTCACTATTCAAGTGTGTGTTGTACCTGCAGGCATCCCATGAAGTATGCGGCCATGCTGGCTGACAAGATGAGTGAGCACGGCACCAAGGCCTGGCTGGTCAACACAGGCTGGACTGGCGGCAGCTACGGGGTGGGCAGCCGCATCAGCCTCAAGTACACGCGCGCCATCATCGACGCCATCCACTCGGGCGCACTGGACAACGTGTCGTTTGCTGAGGTGCCCCTCTTCAACCTGCAGGTATGGTTCGAGGTGTTGGTGCTGCACAGCATGTGTCATTGTCTGCGAAAGATTTTGAAGATGCCTTGTGTACACAGCCGGCTTTCATTGATGATACATGTTGTGTGATGTTACAGTCGCACTCCATCTGTGCATGTCCTGGGTCGCTTTTCAGTCCTTGTTATTCATGGGTTCACACGTGCATCATATGATGCACAGATGGATTGTGATTCTGGTGCCGCATGCAGCTGGACAGGTGTCCTATAAGACTGTGTCCAGCAGCCGGTCCGCACTTCATTCTTTTTCATGACTGAGTCTATGGAACTGACCGTTGGTGCGGCTGCCTGCCTTTGTTTGTGTCTGCAGGTGCCCACCTCCTGCCATGGCGTGCCCGCTGTGCTGCTGCAGCCAGCACTGCAGTGGGCTGACAAGGCAGACTTCAACGACACACTGTCACAGCTGTCAGCACTGTTCGTGAAGAACTTCAAGGTGAGATTCGAGGCCATACGGTACTGTTGGTTTGTGTTGAGGGCCCCCTACTCTGTGACGTGGTGGAGACATTGTGACGTCGTTGGAACATGGACAGTGTCTATTGTTGTGCCTGCTCACTGCTGTTGAACTCCCACATGGCATTGAGCCCCACAATGCACACCAAGCCATCGCCGTAGCGACTGGCCTCCAGCTATACGCATCCTCCCGTCGCTGACGCGTCTTTTCCCGCCACTTTTCCTGCAGTCCTACATGGAGGACGCGGCCCAGCACGTGGGTGCCGACATGGCCCAGCGCATCCTGTCTGGTGGGCCAGATCTGGACCAGCTGGCCAAGGGCCCTCAGTCCCTGCCGGTGCCTTGCACATGTGGCGCACCACCTGCAGGACCTAAGGACCACGGCCAACATGACATCCACGCCACCGCCCCCGGCCCTGATGATGGTGCGGGTGACTCTGATGTGGACTCCCCCAAAGCTGCTGAGCCAGCACTGGCTGCTGGTATCTCCATGGTGTGAGCTGGCCAGTGGCAGCAGTCGTTGCACCCCAGCATGAGGGTGTGCTGGGCAGCAGTGCACCCCAGCACTGGCTGCAGGCGTGGAAGTTGCAGGGGTGTGTGACAGCTGCGCAGTGCAGTTGAGGGACTGCGGTGTGCACAAGTTGTCGCTGGTTGGCAATGCTCAGGCGTGAGGTGTTTGTATGGATTCCAGGTGTTGTCAGGTTTAGCCCCAGGTGTTGTCAGGTTTAGCCCGAGTCGTCGTACTGCTGTCCCACACCTGAGTGGTTGTGTGCAGCTGCTGCATGCTGCAGCTGTGTATGCAGTAAGAGGAGGACAAGCCAAGTAAGGCTGCTGTGGACAGATCTGCACGCAGTAGCTTGTGGCTTCCAACTTTGTTGCCTGGGGTGGGAGGTGAGGCAGGGTCAGGGTGCTGGTCGGATGGGCTGGCTGGGTTTGATTGCCGCCAGGGACGCCAGTGGGGTGGGGTGTGTTGGTAGGCAGGGTGGGGTAGGGGGGTCGGGGTGGGCAGGGTGAGGGCGTGTGGAAGTGGGTTGGGCTGGCTGTGGCGACCCGGCGGGCTCCACAAAGTGAAGTGGGGTGCTGCAGGATTGCCGTTGAGAGTGCATTGCCGCAAGGTTTGTTGGCACCAGCCACAAGCCTACCCAGCCCGCGCCCTGTGTGTTTGGCTGTGTTGCAGTCTGACAGCCTCGTGGCTGTTTGGCTGCCCCCGTGTACAGGAGATAGCACTCCAGCATGTTTGTGGCTGTGTGGCGTGCTGCGACAGCCAGAGTGATTGTCTCATTTGTGAGCCATGAAACATGGCACCCTTGGTTGTTGGTGCAGGGCAAAACTGTCTGCATCTGTATACACCCCTCCAGGCATCCAGCCAGTCAGTGGTGATGTTCAATATTCAGCTTGTTGTGTGAGTGCCGCACAGGCATCTGAAACCTTATGGTTGTATAACAGCAAAGTACTGCTTGGGTTGTGCCCACGAAGGGAAGTGGGCACATGCAATTTTGTCGCTGCAGCTCCACAGGATGAAGTGGGGTCTCTTGCAGTCTGGGGTGGATGCATGACACTATTTGAGGGGCCTTCACCAGACCTTCTGTCAGGTGGGGTGCTGCTGCCATTGCTGCTGCTGCTGCTGCCGCGTTCGAAGAGATGGATGTGTGATGTTGTGGGACAGTTGTATGCAACGGGAGTTGGGTGGGTGGGAGTGGGGTGGCTGCCGTTTTGGGGGCTCTACTTCCTGGTGGGTCGGGGATTGGTAAGGGGTGTGGATGTGTGTGCGTGAAGTCGCTGACAGTGAATGCGTTCTTGCAGCTGTGTGGTGAAGGTTGATGGGGCGTGCAGTCACTGAGTGTTGGCTGCCCTGATGTGGGGCAGTGCTGCTTTGTGTCAGGTGTTTGCCTTCTGGTGCTTGCATAATGTATGCTGCTGGATGGAATGCGCACGCATGCACAAAGGTTGTCCGCTTGCGATTCAGGCGTTGTACCTGTTGCCAACATTAGTAATGAGTGTGTGCTGGTGCTGCACTTGCAAGGGATCCTCGCACTCTAAAGAGTCCACAGACAGCTTCAGTAACAGTGCAAAGACACAGATATGGTGTCATGGAAAAAAACTAGCACAGCCTGGGTCTCGATCCTGAC
>QAXK01007400.1:0-18785 GCA_004335735.1 Chlorella sp. KRBP
ATCATCATCATCATCATCATCATCATTGCATGGCGTTCACGACGGGTGTGATGATGCTGCAGCCGTCACAAAAGATCGCCAGGCAGGCCTCTCCAAGCTGCTGTTGAGTGGTGTTTGCCTGGCGTGTTGTCCTGCACATCAGCCGCTGCTCACATGACGCGCTTGCCAAGACAGGTGGAAGGCCACGCGCCTTAGCACATAGCAGCGAGTGCGAGCCTGCACCAGGGAAAGACATGGCTACCGTCCGCAAAAGTCTGGCGCTACGGCTTGTCACGCACCCTGCCCTTGGACTTTGTTCCTGTTGTGCAGCTGATTCTCAAGATTGACGACCCTCTAGACTCGTCCGCCATCCACTTTGGTGGCGGCGCGCTGGGCGTGCTCATGGTTGGCTTCTTTGCCCGGCCGGAGTTTGTGGCGCTGCTGGGGCCCTCCAAGAGCGCCGACGCGTTTGCGTGCGGCGGTGTAGCGCTGAGTCAGCAGGACGGGGGCCTGCAGCTGGGCATGCAGGTGCTGGGTGAGTGCGGTCACATGTGGTGGTGGGCAAGAGGTGGTGGTGCGGTCACTGCTGACGCTTGCGCTGCAGGTGTGGTGGTGGGTGTGGTGGGGTGCGACTGGCTCATTCAGTGACTGACGCCGTTGTGTTGTTGCTTGACCTGTTTGTCTGCCTTGCCGTTGTGTCGCAGGCGTGGTGGTGGTGTGTGGCTGGGCGCTCTTCTGGGCCCTGCTGGCGTTTGGCGTGCTGTCCTTCATGCGCTTGCTGCGCGTGGAGCAAGCCACTGAGCTGGCGGGCATGGACAACATCGAGCACGGAGGGCCTGCATACCCAGGTGAGGGCTTGGGGCCATGCGCACGCTTAGGGCTAGGGTGGGAATGATGCGCGACCCAGCACGCCAAGAGGCTCTTCCAGACAAGCACTTTGCAGCCAGGCACGTTTAGCCGCTGCGCTTAGCGGTGCTGCAAGCACACTGTCAGTGCAAGCACAGCCTCACAACCACTGCTGGCTTGCTGGCTTGCCTGGCGCGTCGTGTGTGTGCACGCAGAGTTCCTGTCGGTGGCCGTCATGCACAGCAACGAGCGCACGTCGTGAGCGCGGCGTGCGTAGCAGCGCACGTGCATCTGTGCGCAGCGCACAGCAACGAGCGCTGGTCATGAGCGCGGTACCAGCACACACGTGCACCGGCGCACCGCGAACAGACAACGAGCGCTGGTCATGACCGTATGCACTAGCGGTTGGCCTCACTTGTGGCCAAGGTCGTGCACTGCCACCCACAGTAGCACCAGGGGGGACCTGAACACCATTTATAAGGTGCCCAGCGCACCATGAGGATGAGGAGAGCCTGCATGTGACGTCGACGTCTGGTTGGGAATGGGAAGCACACCATTGAGGGCATAGCGAGGGCGTATGCATGCGTGCTGTCGTCGTCGTCGTGGCCATCGTCGAAGTCGCCCTTGGTGTCATGCCTGCATTAGGGCTTAGGGCGCCATGAGGAAGGGCATGAGCCCCAAGGTGGGGTGTGCGTGCTGTGAGAGCGTGCTGCATTGATCGGCTGGTGTGCCATGAGGGAGGGAGGGCATACCCTGCAGGTCCCTGTAGGTGTGCGTGAGCGTGCTGCATTGATCGGCTCAGGCGCCGGGAGCAGCTCTGTTGCGGTGGGGGGTCACCGTGTGTGGCACGTGTGGCGTGTGGGCGGAAGGTGGCGGGCAGCCGCAGTTGAGGTGGCGCTGTGCGGTGTGCACTGGGAGGTGCCCTGGAAGCACACAAGCATGTCGGCACTGTCTGTCTCCCACACTGTGCTCTTGGAGCTGCGGTGCTCCCTTTACCATTTGCGCGCTTTGCTTTTGGGGCTTTTGCGCTGCCTTCGCCTTCCGCACTTTGCTCTTGCTGATGCTGCACACGCGCATTCTTCCCGCGTGCCTTGCCGCGTGCCTGGTTGGGCACCGTTTTGTGGCGGAGGGTGTAGGATGGGTGTAGGTGTGCTGGGGTGTAGAGCCGAGGGCCTGTCGAGGAGTGGCCCGGGAGCTCCGCCAGCATCGCAAGGTAAGCAAAGGGTGCGTTCCGCCACGCTCCCTTTGCTTGCGCTCACACCCAGGCGCGCATGTGGGCTTTTGCGCATGCGCTGGAGAAGTCCCGTCATTTCGGCATTTCGGCATTGCTCACCTGACGGCGGGGCGGCTGGCTGGCGGGTGGGCGGGGTCCCTAGTGGGCTGGAGCGCAAGCAAGGCCGTAGCACAAGCACAGCACGCATAAGGGGCGGATGGAATTCTTAAGCACGGCTGGTGTAGCTGATGTAGCAGACGGGCAAAGCAATATGGCCTAGGATTCAGGCACGGAGGGAGGAGGAAGGGTGAGAGAGGAGAGCTGGAGGCGTGGGGCCGGGGTCGGGGCCGGGGGCGCAGTCTCATTTGCAGTTTCATACTTTGAGCCACGCCACGCGTGGGCCGCATGGCTCCCCGGCTGGCAGGACTGTTGCCACTCACACACAGAGAGTGGCAATTACTCAGTTGAGCAGCTGTTCCCCGCACCCTGTCAAATTTGTCGCTCCTTGATGTGGAGGCGTCATCAAGGCCCTGCGCTGTGGCGCACGGCCGCCTGGGACGTCCAGGGCAGAAAAGCAGATGGAAGGTGCTAGAGGTGTGAGATGAATAGGTTGTTGCACACTGCGCGGCGGTGGCTGCGGCTGCAGCACAGCAGCGCTACACGCACGCTGCACTACACACATGGGCAAGGCAAGCGCAAGGCACACATTGGTAGAAAGAGAGCTTCCCGAACGGTTCCGCTCTGTTGCCTCACTGGCTGCACCATGCCGGCGCACCATGCCACGTGCGTGTGCAAGTGGCGGCCCCCCTGTGTGTGCAGCAGGGGGCCCCCACCTTGCGCCACGCTGTCCCCGCGCCGGCCACCGCAGCCACGCCTTTAGCCGCTGGCCTTGCCCCTTTTTGCCTCACCTTACCGAACTTGCCAAAGAGCACCTCTTGTTGCCGTCGGCCTTCCCATGCTTGTGCCGCTGGCAGCCCCACTCCAACCAAGAGTGCGCTGGCTGCGTGCGTGCGCAGCGGCGCCGGCGGCGGGGCTCCCTTTTCTCTCATATTGCGGCGCTGCGCACACAACATGTGCACATGCGCCCCCCTCATTCCCTGCTTGGAAGGCTTAACCACAAAATCCTCGGGAGGTGCGGGCGTGGGATGCTGGCTGCACCGCGCCCCTGCCGTGCTGGGCGTGCTGGCCGCAAGGTCCACTCGTTGCTGCTGTTGAGTGTTGAGGGCATGTCTTGCCGGGCCAGGCAAGCAAAAGCGAGTTAGAAGGTGCAGAACTTTGAAGTTTTATGCAGGCGCCCTCCCGATTTGCGGTGCCTGCCCGCCTCCCTCCCCGCCACTGTGCAGCTGTTCGTCTCTTCTTCTTCCATTCGCCACTATTACCATTCGCCTTCAGGGTTCTTCTCCCCGTGGCGCGCGCAGGATGATAGCCTGCGCGTGCCCACTCCCCGAAGTAAAAGTGCAGTCATTTGGGCGTTTGAGGGCTAGAAGCCCACGCTGCCGTACAATGTGCTTGCGTGCCTCTGCTGAGAGGGAAATACCCTTCCTCAAGACTTGATGGCGGGACGGGGACACAAACGCATCCACCCATCAGCGCCACGGCCGTGGCGCCACGATGGCGATGTGTGCATGATGTGTGCGCGTCTGTGCACCCGCCCGGACCTGCCTCTCCTTGCGCGGGGCCTGCAGGTTCTCTGCCCCAGCTCTTGCTGCTCCTTTTGCTGTTGTTTCCCTGGCTCTGTGCTTTCCTGACGAGAGGATGCGGTGATGCTGCGCGGGGGTTGCGAGGCGTGAAAAGTGAAATGATGCGGTGTGGGACTCCTGCTCATGAATGGCTGGCGCACATGCAATACTGCCACGAGGTTGCCATGGTGACCAATGAACGCCTCCACACAGTTGGCGCGTTGCAAAGAAGTTGGAGCTGGAACCCGATGCTCCACAGCAGGAAACGCAGCAGTCATGGCCAAGAACAGTGTGAACAGTCGAGCTAGTAGTGCAGCTGCAGACCAGGCTCCATCCATTTCTTGATGCTGTGCTTGCGGTTGGTGTTGCCGTCGCAGCGAAGGAGGCGGTGGTAGAGGTGGAGGGCAACGACAGCAAAAGCTGAGGGCCGTGGGGCAGCGGGAAGGTAGTGTGGCCAACGGCGGTGCGAACAAGAGCGGCAGCAGCTTCTGCTCCTGCAGCGTAAGGTGCTGGCCAGCGCTCTCGAGATGGAACGCAGCGGTTGTGCAGCGAGGTTGGTGGTGATGAGGCGGTGCAGCTTCTCTCGCCCTGCGCCGCCACACAGCAGGGACAGGCCCTCAATGAGGCCCCGCATGCCGTGGATGATGGGGCGGCGGGCCGTTCCCCGCCCAGCAGCTGCAATGCGAGGGTTGTGCTAGCCTCCAGCCTCTGCGGCAGGAGCTAGGCCACCACCAGGCAGCACACCCTGTACGTGCTCGTGCTCCGCTGGCTCCAGCTGCCCCTGCAGCCGGATGACGAGTTGCTCGAGCTCCATCACGTCTCTAGAGGCGTGGAGCCTTACTGGGACGCCGTCAGCCATAGTCCTCCTCCTCACGTGCCTTCTTCTCCAACCCCTACACAGCCATGCACAGCCGCTCCTGTGCCTGCCTGATGCAGCTGCCAAGGTCCCGCGCCCTGGTTGGCTGCAAAGCCTCACAGCCGCTGGCTGATGCGCTGCTTGCAGATGACGCCGCAGACGCTTGCCTGTGCTGCCACATCCAGGACGCTGCGCTCAACGTCCAGCGGCTTTGGGGGGGCAATGAGCAGCATCAGCCGGCGGTCGTTGCTACTTGCTCACTGCCCCCCTGGAGCCGCTGGACGTTGAGCGCGCCTTCCTGGATGTACTGCAAGGCAGGCGTCCGCGACGTCATCTCACAGCAGCGCATCAGCCAGCGGCTGTGAGGCTTCCTGGCCACGCAGGGCGAGGGGCTGGCGGTCGCGTCAGGCAGGTACTGGAGCGGCTGTGCGAGGCTGTGGAGGGGTTGGGCAACGAGGCACGGGAGGAGGTGGACAACGGCTTACGGCGTCCCAGTGGGGCTCCACCCCTCTGGAGACGTCATGGAGCTGCTCTTCATAAGCGAGCGGCTTGTCGCCCGGCTGCAGGGGCAGCTGAAGCCGGCGGAGCACAAGCACAGGTGCTGGTGGTGGCCAAGCTGCTGCCGCTGGAGGCTGCACAGTCCGCATGCAGCTGCTGGGCGGGGAACGGCCCGCCGCCCCATCATCCACGGCGTGCGCGACCCTATTGAGGGCCCGTCCCCGCTGTGTGGCGGCGCAGGGTGAGAAGCTGCTCCGCCACATCACCACGGACCCTTCCGCACAGCCGCTGCGTTCCAGGATCTCCATCCAGAAGGTGGACATGATGACGCGGCAGCAGCAAGCCAGCCCTGCCAGTCTTCATCCCACCAGTGCCGCTGCCCCACGGCCCTCAACAGGCGCAGGCTAGCGCTGTGCTGCCGTCGCTTCCTTTCGCCTCGCCGACTCCTTCAACCCGCTGCAGCACCTGCTGTCTGCCCTGCACCTGCAGAGCATCCGCAGGGCACGGCGAGAATCGGCTGGCACACAGTCTGTGTGAGCTGCTGCTGCTCTCGCCCTATGCAGAACTAGGGCTCTCACAACCTGAACGCGCACGAAGCGCGCAACAACAAGCGCGTCTCGCATCGCTCACCATCGCGCTCCTCCCGATCTCGCCCCGCTCCAGTGGCTTGAACGCCCACATTGATTCGTCGTGAGCGTTGAGCGCCTCCATATGGAGGAGCAGCAGTCCTTCCCGCTGCTGGACCTTCCATGCGGGCCTCTGCTGCTGGTGTGGCAGCGCCTGGACGCAGCGACGCGGCAGGCGCTGTTCCAGGCCGGCAAGGCCGTGCGGGCACGCCCCAGCCTGGCCTCGCAAGTCTGGTTCGTGGCGCACTGCTCCGCTGAGGCCGGCGCTCCCTCCATCTCCGGCCGCGACAAGAACAGCGGGCTGCTGGCGGGGAGGGAGCCGCTGCCGGGCGTGGTCCGGGCGCGCATGGTGCACGACGTGGAGCGGCTGCCCTCCACCTCCATCGAGCGCTTCTTCAAGAGCCAGTCGTCGCTCAGGCACCTGCTGGCCACCTGCCGGGCGGCGCTGACGGACCTGCCCACGCGCCAGCTGCTGGCAGGCGTCACGCACTTGTCCCTGCAGGTGCGCAGATGGTGGCCATCAGTCAGAGCAGCTGCTCTGTCCCTGTAGGGCTAGGAGGCACTGCCACGCTAGGTTCCACTTCCGCAGCAGCATGCGGGTGCCCACTGCGAGATGGGCCATCAGCAGCCCAATCAGCAGCCTCATGCCGCCCCATGCCCCCCAGCAGCCACCCCATGAGCAGCCCCATGAGCAGCCCCATGAGCAGCCCCACCAGCCCCATCAGCAGCCCCAGCAGCCCCATCAGCAGCCCCATCAGCAGCCCCATCAGCAGCCCCATGAGCAGCCCACCAGCAGCCCCATCAGCAGCCCCATGAGCAGCCCACCAGCAGCCCCACCAGCAGCCCCATCAGCCCCATCAACAGCTCAATCAGCAGCCTATGAGCAGCCCCATTGAGAAGCCCCATCAGCAGCCCAATCAGCACCCCCATGAGCAGCCCCGTCAGCAGCCCCATGAGCAGCCCCCCGTGCAATCGCACACTGTCCACCCCAAGCATGGCCGCACTGCTCACGCCATCGTGTGCTGCTGCAGGCATGGGACCTTGCTGGCCCCGAGTCCCAAGACACCCTGGCCCAGCAGCTGCTCCGCCTCTCCCCGCGCATGCGCCACCTTGACCTCTCCACCTGCGTGGCCAGCGCTGCCTTCCTCAAGGCCCTGCAGCGCGAGCTCAAGCACAACCGCCAACGCAGCAGCAGCAGCGGCGGCAGCAGCAGCAGCGGCAGTGGCGGCATGATGTCGCGTCAGCGGTCATCTTCCTCCTTCCTGGCCGCCTTTCTCCCGCAGATCCTGCAGCCGCCAGCCTTTGATGCCACGCCGGTGAGGCTGCAGGGCTGCCGGCAGCAGCAGGTGGAGGAGGAGGAGGAGGAAGAGGGAGGGGAAAGGGGAGGCGCCTGCGCGCCGGTGTACCACGCGAATGGGCAGCGGCTGGTGGTGCGCCTGCCTCCGGACTGCAACGTGCGGGTGGTGGAGACCTGGCAAGCAGCGTGCCCGCTGCTGAAGCTCGAGGTGGATGCAGTCGTGCAGCGGGCAGCGGAGGAGGGGAGCGTGGGAGCAGTGCTTGGCAAGCAGCCGGCCCCCACTGGGCATGAGATGTAGGCTCCCCGCTGCAGGCTCCCTGTGCAGCCAAACCTGTATATTTACGCTGTATGTACGTGCGCGGCGTAGTGTCCGCCACCCTGGACACCTGCCATTTGAGGATCGAATGGTATTTATGGCACGTGTATCTATTTGTCTGTGTAAATCTTACTGGCGCTGCTGCACCGGTTCGTGTGTGCACGGCGTAAAAGGTCCGGAGGCTTGGCGACTTGAGAAGGAGCAGCAAAATCGTCCACAAGCAGCACGATGAAACGCGAGATTAAGCTCCCAAGCGCCGCGTGGTCGATGGCGCGGCGTCGTCGAGCTCGCAGCGGCTAGCTTCCTGCCACACAACACCAACGAGCAGTCGATGCAGCTTAGCAACACCAGTAGCGCGTGAACAGCTCTTACCGCCGCAGCCTCAAGTGGAGGAGCTGCAGGGCTGCGCCAGGGGCCCGGCGCCAGGCGCCACGGCCCGGGCGCAGCAGTGGCGCCACCGTCCGTGCAGCAGCTGCACACATGGCCGTGCCGGCCTGGAAGCAGAAGCTCTACGCCCAGGCCATCTACAAGAACAATGAACAGCTGGCAGAGCGCACCAGCGCTCCGGACCGCTCGAGCAACGCCGCCGCCGCCGCCGCGCCGCCCGCTGCTCCCGCCGGCAGGAGCGCTGGCAAGGCGCGCGGTGGCAAGGAGCAGAGCAGAGGGCGGGCAGGCGGGGAGGAGGAGGAGGGTGACGAGGAGGACGAGGACGCGCCTGTGAACGGGGACCTGGAAGATGACTTTGGAGAGGAAGGGGACGCGTTTGGCGACGCGCCGGCATGGGAGGGGGCGGGCAAGGGGGCTGCCAAGGGAGCAGCGGGCAAGAGAGGCGGCACGGCGGCAGCTGCCAGCAGCCGGGACACCGGCAGGTGCGTTGTTGTTGAAGCGGTGCCGGACATCTCCTCCCAGTCACCTCCCAAGTTGGCAGTCAAGCAGCAGAGGGAGGACCGCATAACGGCGGCGGTGCTGCAGGCAGGTTAACGACGTGAAGCGCACAAATGGTTGGCTGCTTGTGCGTACGCAGGCAAAAGGACACAGCACCGCCCCCCACCAACCCGCTGCTCCGCTCCAGCAGCAGCAGGAAGCGCGCCTCCTCCAACGGCAAGAAGGCAAAGGGAGCCAGCAAGGACGCGCAAGCGCCACCAGGAAAGGGCACAGCCACTGCCGTGGGTGCACGCGGGGGGGGCCCGGCAGGCGGGGGACCGAGCCAGGGCTTGCGGCTGCTGCGGAACCCTAAGCGCGTCATGGCGGTTTTCCAGGACGAGGGCTTTGACGTGGACAGGTTCATGGCGCTGGCGTACCAGGTGTGAGGCGGTTCAGGGTCAAGGGTTGGGCGGTGTGTACACCTGAGGCCTGAGTTGTGAGGAGGGGGATGGGGGCAGGGCGAGCAGGGCAGCGCTTTGTTCCACAGGTCATTTTTTCATCAGTGTGTAGCTGCAGGGATGCTCACTGCCAGTGTGTGTGTGCTGGTGTCGTTGTTTGTGCGTGTTTGCACGCGTGCAGGACGCGAACGAAAAGGTGGTTGAGCTGTCGCTGCACGAGCTGACCAGCACGCGGGCGCACTGCCACCAGCAAGTGCAAGGCGTGGTGCTCCAAAACTACCGGCTGTTCCTGGACTGCTGCCGGGGCCGCGTGCTGATTGATGAGGGGGTGACGGAGCTGAGGACACATGTGCAGGTGAGGGGAGGTGGGCAACAGAGAGGGAGGGTGGAGGTGGCGGTGGCGGTGGCAGGGTTGAGATAGCGGAGGTGCTGATCATGTGGGCGGGCTGAGGACACACGTGCAGGTGAGGTGGCAAGGGCATGGAAGGAAACAGAAAGCGGGGCATAGCAGAGTGGGGCTTGGCAGCCAGGCTAGGCCAGACTCGACTCGCACGCTGGCAACCAAGGCACTCTGCAGGCCTGCCCCCGTCACCTGGTGGAGCACTCACGAGGGACGAGTTCATCGTTGGCACACATGCCAGTGCTTACGACTTTTTCAGCCCACCTGTGACATGAATGCGAGTGATTGCTGTGACATGACTGCGAACTGTGGGATCCATCTGTTTGCCGCAACTGGCTCCGCCAGATGTAAAGCTCGAGACACACACACACAGCTCCTGGTAGGGTCTCTCAGTGCCTCTTGGCCTGCACTGCAATCGCACTCCCACCCGCTCAATACCGCTCCTCACACCGCAGGACGCGACAGCTCTGGTGGCCGCTCTGAAGCAGGCCCAGGAGCGCCTCAACAAGCGCCTCCAGCACCCCCCAACCGCCTCCAACCACCTCGGCGGCGGCGGCGCCGACGGTGCCGGCAGCAGCAGCAGCAACCACCTGCAGCCGGGTGCCTTCTATCGCCCCGCCTTTCTGTGCGCGTCTGTCCCGCTCAAATCGTTCCGGGCGCGCCCTGGTTTGACTGGCGGAGGGCCGTCCGGCGGCGGCGGTGGCTTTTCGTCGGTGGTGACGCGGGGGGGGAGCAGCAACACCAGCGGGGGTGGTGCGGGTGGGGGTGGGGGTGGGCCGTCGGGGTTTGCGAGGGCTGGGACCATGCTCATGGCGCCGGGGGCGGTGGGGGCACCGGGGATGGAGGGGGCGGAGCACTTTGTATCCGACACGCTGCAGGTGTGTGTGGTGGTGGTGCGGGCTTGCGGGCGGTGCTCTTGTGGCGGAGAGGGTGGCGGCGCTGGTGGCGCTGGTGGTGGTAGCTTTTGGTGGGCAGGCAAAGCAAGGCAAAGCAAGGCAACGCGTAGCATAACAAGCAAGACAAGACGTCAGCGTGTGACCCACCTGCACTCATACCCCCGTGCCTGTGCCCGCCTGCCTGCCTGGCCACCTGCCAACCTGCACCACCCTCTCACCCACATGCCCGTCTGGCCACCTGCCCACCTGCCCCGCCCTCATACCCCCTTGCCTGTACCCGCCCGTTTGCGTGTCCTCCTGCCCACAGGCCCAAATCAACGGAGTGCTGCTCCAGCTGGACGTGGCCGTCGCCGAGCGCGACTTTTCGACGGCCGTGTCGCTGCTGGCTCTGGCCAAGGACGTGCTGCGGGTGCTGGACAGGGACTCTGACGTGCTGGCACGCGAGGTGAGTATATATACATATATATATATATATAGAGAGAGAGAGATGTGAGTGAGGGGGGCGCTTCTTGACAACAATGACTAGGTCGCCTCAACGCCAGCTTTACACAGGATGCTGACTTGGTGGCTACATGGTGGCTTAAAGGTGGCTAAAGAGTGGCTCAAAGGGGGCGTAAGGTGGCGACGTACACCTTGGCCTTGTGCGTGTGTTTGCAGGTAGGCGACGTGACGCACTGGAGGCATCCCTGGGACGTCGCCGTCGCCGACCACCACAGGGTGAGCCATGCTGCCAAGCCCTAACTAGGGCTAAGGATTGGGGCTACCCTAAACCCTAACCGCCCACTGCACCACCGGTGGCTTCCACAAGCGCAGGGCTAAGGTTGCTAAAGCAAGTCAGGGGATCGCGCAAGCCCCACAATGCACCAGTCCCACAATTGCGAGGGGATTGCACCTTGCACCTTTAGTCACCGCGCCTCACCCGTGGCCGTTGCCCCGTGGCGCAGGCGCTGGCGGCGGATCTGGAGTCACTCTTCTCACTGGGCGGCGCGTCACTCTCCGTGGTGGAGATGCGTGGGGCGGCGGCGGCGCTGGCCGCTCTGTCGGGCGACGTGCACGCCGCGTCGGTGCTGCTGGCCTGCCACTCAAACAGGCTGGCCGCCGTGCAGAGGCTGCTGCTCAGGTACCACCTCTCAGGTGCGTGTGCGTGCGTGCGTGCGTGCGTGCGTGCGTGCGTGCGTGTCATAATCAGCTTCATCATCAGCTTTGCATGGTGTTCACGGCAAGTGCCGTGGTGCTGCAGGACAGGAGGATTCGCGCGCCAATGCGTGCGTGCGTGTGTCACCATCATCATCATCATTGCATGCATGTGCCACGCAGCGGGCACGGGCAGCGAGGCGGACGCGCAGCAGTTTGCGGCGGCCCTCTGCCAGCGCACCTTCCTGGGCATTGGCGCCGCCGCGGACGATGTGGCGGCGGTGTGGGGCCGTGCGTCCGCGCCAGCCGGGCCCTTGCTAGCCAGGTACGCGTCGGTTGAGGGTGCAGGCGGGGGTGGGAGGCTGAGGTTGGGAGAGTGTTGAGGTGGTGAGCTGAGCGTGTGCGTCCTGTGTTTGTGTTGAGCAGTACATATGGCACAGCCAAGTACAGGCAAGTGAATGTGATGCTACGGCTCTGCTGCCTCCTCAGGTGGGCGGAGAAGGAGGCGAGGGTTGCGGCGCGTGCCATGCGGCGGCAAGCCCTAACACCCTACGCTGCCTCAGCCTCCCTGGCCTCCACCCTCGTGTCCATCCAGGTGTGAGGTCGCAGCAGGCTCGGCGTGGCAGCAGCAGGAGCGTAGAGGGGCAGAGTGAGGCAAACAAGGCAATGCCTGGCAGTGTCATCAGAGGCAGTGTCTGGCAGTGTCAACAGAGGCAGTGTCTGGCAGTGCCATCAGAGGCAGTGTCTGGCAGTGTCAACAGAGGCAATGTGCCTGGCGAAGGAGGCAGTGCCTGTCGGGGTGCGCGGGAGCGGAGCATGCCGCAAATGTGTGGGCGGATGTTTTAAGGACGACCTGCAAGGCCTGCATCACTGTGGGCGTGCGCGCAGGTGGGCCTGGTGGCGTGCGGCACGCTGCAGCTCTCCTACGCCCTCTCCCTCACGGCGCCCTTTATGGCCGAGCTCTGGTTCCATCTAGAAGGTGCGCACGGTGCCCATGACTGAGCGCCTGGTTGGATACTGTACCTGTTGATTCCATACCTTTGTGGGCGCGGTGTGGGATGCGCACCCTGCACCAGTGTATCAACCTGTATGTGTGTTGAGCTTGACATCTGGCGTGGCCATCTCTGGCAAGCAGATGAGCATATGGGCAAGCAACACAGGCACCAGTAGAGCACAAGGAAAAGCGTCATGTAGCTGCACATGCGCACCAAACTATCGCAGAGGTGCTGGACCAGAGCCTGCGCCGCGCCGCCGACCAGCTGTCCCAGGACGTGCGGCTCGAGGTGGCGGCCCTGCTGGCCCAACCGCCGCCGCAACAACCGCCCCAACCGCCGCCAACCGCCCGCCAGCAGCGCGGCGGCGGCGCGGCGGCGGCGGCGGCGGTTGAGCTGAGGAGCATGCAGGCTCTGGTAGAGCACCTGGCGCACATGTGCAGGCTCACGGTTCCCTTTGCAGGTGCGCGGCGTTTTACAATACGGCAATATGTCAGCCTTACCCACGAAGGTGGTAGACATGTATATGTGAGTGCGCACCGTTCTGTAACACGGCGGCGTGAGCAGCGTGCTGAAAGGTGGCTGTGAGGGGGATGGGCGTGGCTTTGTAGAGGAGGTCATCGGGCGACCCCGCCCGCGCGCCCTTGATATCGTTGCATACTGCTTGAAAGGCGCTTGCTCTGCACCTTGCGTGGCGTGCGTGGGATATCATTGCATGGGGAGATTCTCTATGAGGCACGCAGAGCTGACCCATAGACAGCATCCCTCTTCATGGGAAACAGTATTGCCTGTTTTCCCACAGACTGTCTCCCTCGCTTCCCGTTCTGCCATCACCACTCTTGATTGTGGAGTGAATGGGGCGCACCCATACCCGCCCCAGGCAGCTAACCCTAGCCCTAACCCTACCCATGCAGGCCCTCGCCTCGCAAGCGTGCTCAAGCCTGGTCTGTTGGCGCTGGCGGCGGCGGCCCTGGACGGCGTGGCGTCAGCGCTGCATGAGGTGCGCGCATTAGGGCTTAGGGCTTGGGAAGCAAAACCTCACCCGCATGCACCACCTGCCCAGCACTTGCCCTATGCGTGGGTGGCTGTCCAAGGAGCAGTGTGTCAGCACTGAGCGGTGCACAGAGCGCTAGCGAACACCACCTTTGTGCGCTGTGCTGCCGCGCCACGTTGCCTGCCCTCTGCCACACTCCCTTCCACTCCACTCCAATCCAACCCAATCCAATCTATGCCACTCTGCAGGCGGCGTCCTTTGAGGCCCAGGAATCAGAGGCGCAGCAACGTGGTGCTTCTTCCTACTCGGGGCGTGGGCCTCAGCCCTGGCAGCCACGCGCCCAGCAGCAGCAGCAGCATCAAAGGCAGAGGCAGAGCGGGGCCACGGACGTGTCACGCGTGGGCTGCATGGTGATGGACCACGTGGCTGGACTGCTGGGCGACGAGGGGCCAGTGGCACAGGTGCGGTGGTGACGCTTGCTTGCACGCTTGCTCGCTCGCTTCGTGTGTGGTGCTTTGCGTGTGGTTTACTCCTGCTTGCTTGCTCAGCTCAGCAGAGGAGGGGCCAATGGGGCCAATGGGGCCTCCCTGTTACAAGCAGTCAGGCGATAGAAGGGCCTGCGGGAGCGTCTGGACTGAACCCTTACCCAAGCCCTAACACATGCACATCCTGTGTGTGGTCGCAGGCGCTGTCCCCTCTTGAGCCCTCATGCGGGGCATTGCTGGACCTCCACGCGCTGCGAGATGAGGTTGAGGCGGCCAGGGATTCGCTAGGTTCCGGGCAGCTTCCCACCCCGCCGCCTGCACCACCCGCCGCTGCTGCTGCTGCTGCTGCTGCTGAGCGAGGCGCTGGTGGCTCTGCAGGCGGCGCCGCGGCGCCCAGCCCACGCAGCATAGCACAGCAGCAGCAGCAGGGTGGTGCGTCAGGGAGTAGCAGGCCTGGGAGTAGCAGCAGTGCTAGCCCAGGGGTACAAAGGCGGCAGTCAGTTTCGGCAGTGGCGGAGGAGGAGGAGGAGGAGGAGGAGGAGGAGGAGGCGAGCAGTCGGTCCCGCCCACAAAAGCAGTGGCTTCAGCGGCCGCCGAATGCGGGCAGTAGCGGCGGCGGTGGTGGGTTAGAGGTGGCTAGGCAGGGTACACCTGGCCGGGGGAGGAGGGGTGCCCCTGGGGGCCTGGCAGCCACCATTGAGGAGGCGGAGGAGGAGGATGGCGAGGGGGCGGTGGTGGTGGTGGGTGCGGCAGCAGAGCGACAGCGGCGGCGTCAGCGGCAGGCACGTGGGGAGGAGGTGGCAGCGGCGGCGACGCGAGGGAGGGGTGCGGAGACGGAGGTGGAGGTGGCAGGCACAGCGGAGGAGGAGGTTTCCCGCAGCAGAGGACGAAACGAGGGTGAGGAACGGGCTCGGAGGTGGCCCAACCTCAAGGACAGCGAGGAGGAGGAGGAGGGAGGTGCTGGAGGAGGCAGGCATGTCAGAAGCGGCGGCGCTGTTGGAGGCCCGTCACGGAGTGCTGACCAGCCAGCCTCAGCTGCAGCCGCAAACGCTGCTGCAGCACGGAAGCCAGAGGGTCAACCGTCGTCAATGTCAGCTGCAGCCGACAATGCTGCTTCAGCGGCAAGAACAGCAGATCGTCAGCCTGCAGCCGTCGGCGCAACGGTCGCGGCTGGCGGGGCAGCGGCGGCGGCGCTGGCGGCGAGGCGTGCCCGCCTGTCTGCCATCACCCGCCATGGCGCAGACAGCAGCGGCGGCAGCGTCAGCGAAGGCAGCGAGGTCGAAGTCAAGGTGGCACGAAGACCTCCTGCCAGCGCCGGCACCAGCACCAGCACCAGCAAAGCGGCTGTGGGCAGGCGGCCAGGTTCGGCTGCGGCGGCGGACGAGCAGGGTGGCAGCGGAGCGGGAGACTTGCAAGGCAGGGTCGCTGGGGCACCCCCATCGTCATCGTCGTCATCAGTTGCAGCGATGCTGGCAGCGCGGCGACAGCAGCGGCAATCGCAGCAGCAGCAGGAGCAGCAACAGCAACAGGAGGAGGATGAGGGACGGCCAGGGAGCGAT
Source organism: Chlorella sp. KRBP (assembly GCA_004335735.1). Taxonomy (NCBI): domain Eukaryota; kingdom Viridiplantae; phylum Chlorophyta; class Trebouxiophyceae; order Chlorellales; family Chlorellaceae; genus Chlorella; species Chlorella sp. KRBP. The sequence continues at coordinate 15,093 of QAXK01007400.1, forward strand.
CGACAGCGCAGCAACGTGCGGCAGGAAGGCAGTGCTGGTGGTCGCTTGGGGGATGGGCAGGGTGGGAGTAAAGACAGCGGCAGCGTGGTGTTGGCTGGCGGTGCGGCTTTGAGGCACCCACCCACCTCTGTGCTGCAGCGCCTCCCCAGGCCTGTCACGCTCTCTAGTGATGAGGAGGCAGGGGAGGGCGATGGCAGACAGGGACCGGGCGGCATGCGCGCCGCTCAGCCACCCTCTGCAGCAGCAGCGGGTGCAGGTGGTGGGGGCGGCACGGCGTGGGAGAGGTCACGGCAGCGTGCAGCCAGTGGGGAGCGCAGCAGCAGCGGCGGCAGGAACGGCACCGTTGCGCCTGTGCAGAACGGCGTGCACTCGGCCACGCGGGTTGGTGCCGCAGCTGCAGCTGCAGCCGGCGGGGAGAGTGAAGGGAGGAGCGGGGACGAGAGCAGCCCCGCGCCTTCACCCACCCTCGCACGTCAGCCGGCGGATGGCGCCACACGCACACGGCCGCCCTCCGACGCTCCGCCTGCTGCCTCTGCTCCTCGCTCCAGCACTCGGGCTGAGCTGAGCAGCCCGCCACCGCCACCGCAGCAGCAAGCACCCTCCGCCACCGCCACCGCCACCGCTGCTGCAGCACCTTCCGGCGCCAGAGCTGCGTTGCTCGCCAAGCGTGCTGCCGCCGCCCGCCCGCCGTCACCTTCCCCGCCCTCATCCGGTGCGGAGGAGGACGCCCCATCGCTGCCGCCAGCAGCCAGAGCAGCAGCGGGCAGGGCAGCAACAGCAGCAGCGGCAACAGCAGCAGCAGCAGCAGCAGCAGCAGCAGCAGCAGCAGCAGCAGCTACCAATGGCACACGGGGCAGTGCACCCCCAGTGGCCAACGGGGAGAGCGCACGCGCGGTGAATGGCACGGCTAGCAAGGCCCTGCGGCGCCCGCCACCTTCTAGCAGCTTGAACACACAGCCTGGCGCCACACGGGGCGCGGGGCGAGAGCCACTGCAGCAGCCGCCACCGCAGCAGCTGGTGGGCGCAGGCCGCACGGCGGCGGCCAATGGTAACAGCAGCAGTGGAAGTGACAGCGCAGTGGCACCGACAACAGTGGCGGCGGCGGCGGGCGGCGGCAAGGTTGCCGCTGCACTGGCGGCAAAGCGTGCTGCGCTGCTCCAGAGGCAGTCGTCTGGCTCAGGGTCGTCTTCTTCTGGTGCCTCGGCGACCTCGCCACCCACGTCAGCGGCACGCCAGCCAGGGGCAGCGGCGGCAGGGCAGCGGCAGCGGCAGCCAGTGAGCCCCCCAAGCAAGCCAGCTGCAGCGGCGGCAGCCAGCACAAGCCAGCAGCGGAGAGGGGGCACGTCCTCAGTGGCTCCACGTGAAGACAGCGGTGATGCTGCGAGTGGACAGCAGGCGCGGAGCGCAGGCAGTGGTGGGTGGCGGGCGCGGGTGGGAGTGGGAGTGGGAGGGGGAGGGGAAGGTGGTGGGAGTCCTGCGGCAGGAGCTGTTGCTGGAGCGGGGGTGGCGGCGCGGGGCAGGGTGGGGGCGAAGCTTGCGGAATTGCGTGGCCGACGTGGCGCGAGCAGCAGCGGTGAGGAGGAGGTGGCGGTGAAGGAGGAGCGAGGCAACGGGAGGGAGGCGGTGGAGCGTGGTGGTGGTGGGAGGGCGGCGGCTGGGGGGGATGCGGCGGCCACGATCATGCCGGCTCAGGCTCGAGCGGGTGGTGCGAGAGCGGGCGCGGGCAGCGCGGCAGCCATGGCGCGTCTCAGGGCGCAGGCTGCAGAGAGCGACGATGACTTGACATGAGGGTGAAGTGCTGCAAGTCGCGCGCATCGCTCACGGCGGGAGCGCCGGCGCGATGTCAGTGAGCAGCTGCAGCGCGCGCGATGGAGGCAGCGGCAGCGCGCATCGCGTGCCACGCACACCAGCGTTCGCGCAATGAGGCCGTGGTTCGTGCGTGCGGCCATTCGCGCAGTACTGCACGATGCAGATGAGCCCGAACAGCGCGAGCGCGGGAGAGCCAGGGCCTTGCGCGGGCCAGCTGGTGCGGGTTCGCTAGTTGGCGCGCTTGCGTAGTAGCGCTCTCCTTCTCCTTGCCTCTCTTTTTCCTCCTGCATCGAGGCGTACGGCCATGCTAGGGCCTCTAGCGCAGCGTCGCCCAGCGGGCGGACAGTCGGCAGCGGAGAGCGGCTGAGTCGCAGAGCTTTGGCCAGCACAGCAGGCGTCGGACCGCAGCGAGCTCTCTCGCGTGCCAGAGGCGACATGCCGCAGGAGTCCGGTGCAGGGCGGCCAGGGCCACACTGATGCTCCTCCTGCGGCTGCTTCGGAGTCTTCTCAACCCAGCCTCCTGGTTGACCTTCTTGGCGCGGCGCTGGCTCGGCTTGCCCACTGAACGCACCCCGGAGCAGAGGAGCCCCCAGGAGGACCAGCAGCACAGCAAGCAGAATGGCGTGGCGCCGGAGGTGCGGCGCCGTGCGTGCAGCCTGCAGCAGCGTGCAGTGCAGGAGCGTCGCAGCGGGGCTCCACCCGTGGCTTCGTGCTCGCCTTTTGTTGCAGTTGACGATGAGCTCCACTTTGCTCGTCGAGGAGCAGCCAATGGCGGCCGGCACGCACCACAATGGGCCGGTAGTGCCCCGGGCGCACGACGACACCAGCGCGGAGCGGCGAAAGTGGATTAGCGTGGCCAAGGAGAACGTGCGTGGAGGCAGCAGCAAGGAGGGGAGCAGAGGCGCGCACACGCCCCCACAGAGCAGGCGCCCAAGGTGAACTCGTTCTGCTGGTTTTGCGCGTCTTGCGTGCAGCTCTTCTCCTGGAACTTCAGCGTCTTCGAGTTCGGGCTGCTCACCAGGGGGCACCCGTTGATCACAATGACCATTTCCCTGCTCGAGCACTACGAGCTCCTGGTGAGGCCAACGCGCGGGTGCAAGCGGGCCAAGGACAGCCTCATATGGACGCAGCCAGGGGCCCTGTGGGTGCGGGGGGGCTCGAGGACCAGGGCTTCATCGCCGTGCGCCCCTGCTCGTGCGCTCTGGCCCGCGCAGGACGGGTGGATGGTCAACCGCAAGACGGTGGAGACGTTCCTCCTGACCGTCGAGTCCGAGTACAGGCCGCAGGCGTACCACAACAACATTCACGGCTCAGATGTCACGCAGACGTCGGCCATCATCTTGGAGAGCTTCAGCAAGCACGTGGGCGCCGTGTCGAAAATGGACACGTTCTGCATCATCATGGCGTCCGCCGTGCACGACTTGGGGCACCTCGGCGTGAACAATGACTTCCTGATCAACAGCAGACACCCCCGGGCCACCACTTACAACGACAAGTCGGTCAACGAGTCCTTCCACATCAGCCGCGCCTTTGAGATTGCGCGCACCAACCGGGGGTGCGACATCTTCGAGCTCTTCAGCTTCGACGAGCAGAAGAAGGTACGTGCAATGCAGCAGGCACGACGATGGGGAGGCCACGGGCGCAGCGAGCAGCGAGGCGAGCAGGGGCAGAACCAGCAGGGCAGCACAGGGCCATTGGTGCGGGGGGTTGAATGCAGACGAACTTTTGCCGTGCGTACAACAAAATGTTGACCGTGGTGCGCACGCGCAGTGCCGCAAGCTCATGGTGGACATGGTGCTGGCGACGGACATGGCCATCCACTTCGACCTGCTCAAGCGCTTCACCACCCAGGCGGAGGAGCAGCCGGACCTTGCGTCCTGGGCC
>QAXK01007407.1:0-11893 GCA_004335735.1 Chlorella sp. KRBP
TTAGGCACCAGCCCAGGCGAGCAAAGCACCCGCACAACCACTTGGCCAGCAGCAGTTCCTCGGTTGATGGGACAGGATTCGTGTTGGCACAGCTCAGCAACGGCAGAAGGCAAGAAAGATTACCTGCTGGCGTCGCGCAAGCTCCAGTAGGCCTCACTGCGCCCGTCGCTAGTCATCTCACGCAGCCTGCAGCCGGGAACGCAGCACGCGGTGCAGCACACGTCATGCAAGCACAGACAACCCACATGCTGCCTTGTTTGATGCGGCCCGAAGCCCCGTTTGCAAGCTGCACACACACGCACTCACTCGGTGCGTGGGTACCAACTGTTCCGGGACTTGAAGCCGCCGGCGTTGGCCCGCAGCACCAGCGCCTTGCCCCGGTTGAAGTAAAAGGACGGGTGCTGGAAGGTGGCGAGCTTGGGCTGCTTGACGGTGACGGGCGCGAACTGGTCCTGGCCCTTGGGGCGCTGGAGGGGCAGCTGCATGCACGCATGCGTTCACGGGAGTTCCGGGTGAAGCGCTCGACCGTGCCCGCCATGCACCGTCGGCAGGGAGCTGGCCCAGGAAGGAAGAGAGCCATTGGCAGCAGGCACTGCGTGGTGCATGAGGAGGCGGATGGGTGGTGGAGCGCGGCGCACGGTTGCGTGGTGCACGTCTGCGACTCGCCGCCCCCGTGAGCTCCCACTCCCCCACCCACATCCTCCCAATGACCGCACATTGGGTTGCTGCATGCCTGCACTGTGCTCACCTGCAGCGCCCAGCGGCGCGTGTCCACGCCTGCGGGCGGCGCCTGGGCGTGCGAGGCGCCGGGTGCGAAGATCAGGAGGATGGACGCCATGGCGAGCAGCAAGCGCGCCCAGATGACGCCTTTGCTGGCGCTCCGCACGCCCGCAGCTCCTGGCACGTCCATCTGTGCTGCACGCCGCTGAGGCGAGCTCGCGAGCAGGACGAGGAGCAGCGCGATGATCTTGCCGCGCAGCCTGCAGCTGCTGGCGCGATACGAAGAGCAGCGCGATGAGAGGCTGTGTGGTGTGCTCTCCCCCGATCTGCTTGTCCTCACGCTGCGCCGCCGAGCCGCCGAGGCGCATGGTGTTCTCTGACCAGGTCAAACTTGCAGCAATCAGATCTCGAATCAGCGGGTCAATCAGCAGGTGCAGATAGGGCAGGACAGATCAGGATCATAGGCCGGCACGGTGGCCACGGCTTGTCCGGTCACGCAGGCGTCCGCGAGGCGACGTGAGGCGACGGAAGACCGACGGTGCGCTCACCATCACCACGCCAAGCCAAACCAACCAAACCTCAACCAGCAGCATTAGGAGAGGAATAAAATAAGGCTAAAGGCCCGTTCCTGCAAGTTCTGGTGCTTGTCGGCTCCGGGTGTGGGCCACGATCAAACGTGAAGGACGGGATCAGCCGCCACGGGCGGCGGGTGCGTGCGGCTTAGGGTGTGGGCGAGTCGTAGCGCTTGAAGAGCGACAGCCTGGCCTCGGCAAAGGTGTTTGGCTTCTCGCCCATGGTCAGGTTGGACTGCGCAGGTGGGGGCACGCACGCGAAGGGGACGGGCAACGCACAGCACGCAAAGCGTGACGTTGGGACCGACGCACACTTGGTGCAGCGATATGCACACAAGCACTAGCTAGCTCGCACCTGGATGTAGCAGCCGGCCTTGAAGTAGGCCAGGGCCGTGCAGTTGCTCGGCAGGCTGTAGAGCGGCGTGGTGAGCGAGCCCTTTCCGTTGTGCAGAAAGTAGATGTTGACGAGGCCCTTGCCCGCGCTGACGCGCAGCTGGTACGTCATGCCCAGCGTGTAGTTGTTGCTCAGGCGGCCAAGGCGCTTGCCTGCGCATGTTGTGTGCGTGTATGTGCAGGCGGGGCGGGCTTTGCGGTGTGGCAAATGGCGTCAGAGTGCCACCGATGCGTCGTACGAGCGCAGGAGGAGTTGAGGTGCAAGCATGGCTGCTGCACGCACCCATGAAGTTGGCCACGACCTTGTTGTTGGTCTTCGACGGATTGGCTGCAGGATGTTAGCGCACGCAGGGCAAGCGACGCGGGGTGGCTAGTCGATCGCACGCAGCGGGCGGCAGCAGCAATTCTGATGCGCAGAAGCGCATGCACGGATCATTGATGACTCACTCTGGTTGCCTTGCATCTTGATCAGCAGCGGCACGGAGCACGGGTCGCGCACCAGGTCTGTGTGGATCTGCGGGGCAAGGGAGCGCACACAGCACGACCAAACGTGCCACGCAGCACGTCAGAGCGCGAAACGAACACCCAGCAAGCGCACGTTTGTTAGGCAGCCAGGAACTTGAGGCTATGGAGGTCACCGCAAGGCGTCACGCACGCTGCCTTGGTTCCTGCCTTGGTGTGTGTGTTTGTGTGCGCTTGCAAACGGGGCGGCAAAGCCGCATCAACAAGCGCAGCACGGATCAGCAGCGAGGAATATTAGGCACCAGCCCAGGCCTTGGTTGCTGCGGCCTGAAGCCCCGCTCGCAAGACACACACGCACCTGCATGATGACCACCTCTGGCTTGATGTCGGTGAACTTCTCGACCGTGCCGGCCGTCTGCAGCGTGTGGAAGTTGGCGGGGTCCTGGATCGACCACATGGCCTCGTCCCTGCCGTTGTTCTTCATCTCACGCATCCTACGAGTGGTGATGGCGCGGAACAAGGCGGCGGCGTTCGGGTTGCGGGTTGCGGTGCGTTGAAGCGGCCCACTGTTGTGTGCGTAGCGTGCTAACGGGGCTTCAGGCCGCAGGCACTGCTTGCCATGCCGCCGCACTGCTGCTGCTCATCATGGGTGCCTTGCCGCTGCTGCTGGGCGCCCCGTGTTGAACGCTACATGCGCGCACACACACACACGGCGGCCTGAGCCAACGAGAAGGAGAGCACTCACTCGGTGCGGGGATAGAAGCTGTTGGGCGACTTGTAGCCCCCGGCGTTGACGCGCAGCACCAGCGCCTGGTTCTACAAGGTGCGAGATTGCAGGATGGGCGTGATCGTTGGTGCCTTGCCGCGCCCGGATATGCAAGCTACACACCCTTGGTTTGATGCAGCCTTGGTTGATGCGGCCTGGTGCCCCGTTTGCAAGCTACACACGCGCACCTGGAAGTTGTAAAAGTACGTGGGGTCCTCGAAGGTGGCGAGCTTCGGCTGGCCGACGGTCAGGGGGCTGGTGGAGGCGCTGTTGGGCCGCGGCAGCGGCAACTGCGCACAGAGGCACGGGACCGCAAGACACACGGCATGGCATGCACGCCCATCTGGTTGCTGCGGTGCACGGGTGGTTGCGGCGGTTCGCGCGCCGCGCCGCAAGCGCCGCCCGCAGTGTGCACCTCCGCCCGTGCACCGCCCCAATCTGGAAGATCGCGATGTTATGAGCCAAACTAGACACTGACGAGGGATGGTGGTGGGGCGCTTTGGGCTCTGCGCTCTGTTGCTGCTCAGCAGCTCCCTGAGGTGCACCGGCAAGCCGGCGTGGGGCCCCACGCGTGATCGCGCCCCGCCGCTGGGAGCCCACCTGCAGCTTCCAGTTCGAGATGTCGACGGAGGGCGGTGGGCCTCCGAGCGCTGGCTTGACGACCACCTCCGCCCCGGTGAGGAGGAGCATCGAGAGCCACGCTCCCTGCAGCTGCTTGAGCGCCTGCACGCCCGGAGAGTATCGGACCGCCATTTCTGATGTCCCGCGCTTGTGGCTGGGCTTCTTCCTCGCTGAGTCCGCGGAGGCGAGGACGAGATTGCGAGGAGGAGGAGGAGCACGCGCTCGAGAGAGGCCGCTGCTTGTGGAGCTGTACGCACAATGGCAATGAATGCCAATGCGTGTGCACCGCGAGTGCGTTTGGGGGCTCTCCTCGCTCCTCTGCCGATCTTCCCACGCCACCATCCGGCCACAATGATCGAGCCTCCCAGCAACAGGCACGATCACGGGTGCCATTGGCTTGCTAGAGTGTTCATACCGCCATGCACCATGCTAAACTGGCGATTGGCACTGCTTTTTGGTGGGGTGCTGCCCCGGCGAAGCTGGCGCGCGAGCAAGCGCAATCAGGAGAGCCCAGGAGAGCAGCAGCTGCATCGGATGAGGTGCTGCCGCAGCAATTCGCCCCGAGCGTTGACGGGCAAGGGTAGCGATAGGGTAGCGGCGCCGCGCGGTCGCACTTGGTCATTTGCAGAGCGCCATGCAGCAGACATGTCGGGACATTATCCCTCACAATGCTCACAATGTTGTGTGTCGTCAAAAGACACGTGTGCGTCATCCCTGCCGGCACTTCCTGCGTGCAACTCCTTCACCTGGCACGTAACCAGCAACGGACCGCCTCCTGCTGCGGCAGACAAACGGGGGCAACGGCCCTCCTCCTGCTACAGTGGCACACACGCACACCGCCGGCGATGGCGTAGCCCTGCTAGGCGTTCCCGCCCCAGTCGCCAGTGGCACACACGCACACCGCCGGCGATGGCGTAGCCCTGCTAGGCGTTCCCGCCCCAGTCGCCCACCCACACAAGTGCTCCTCATGCACTATGCCGTCCCTTGCGCCATGATGCGACATCCCAGCTACACCTTGAGCAGTAGAGAGTCAGTCCGGCACTACCGCCTCCAACGGCCCGTGCACACCAGTCCTCCTGGTCTCATCGCAAACACGCACACACACACTCTCTCTCACGGCGGTGCCACTCTTTCACCACACACGGACCCCACCATACCAGCCCACAAGAGGGGCGAAAGGAGAGAGGCAGAGCACATGGGCTTGACACACCGGGAGCACACACACAGGCCTGGGTGCTTGTGCTGTTTGGCGCCACGCTGCGACGGGACGACGGATCGCGAGATGCGGCCCGTGTAGGAGCCGGCCATGAAACGGCAGGGAGCTGACGGCTAGGTTGACCAGTGGGAGGAGGGGTGCGGTGGGAGTGCGTCTTTTGAGGGGAAGGGTAGGGCGGTGCAGAGGCCTCACAGCCTCGAATCATAAAGTAGGATCTAAATCTTGATGAGAACGATTGCGCGAAAGAATGAGAGCCTGGGGTGCACGAGCAGTGCACAGAAGGAGAGACTTATCAGCTTGGCCATCCACAGCCGTGCCACCCTGGCTTGAGGCGCCGTTGGGGCGGCAGAGGGCTCGGATGCCGTATGCGAGCAAGGGCCACCCGTTAAGGAATCCCCCATAAGGACAGGATGCGCAGAGACTCTAACGGCAAACCGTAGCAGCAGGTCGTGCAAAGGGGAGCCCAGGACTGGCACGGGCGCGTCGCGTCATCGCCAAATTGTGTCCCGTTGCCGCCATAGGAGGGCTCTCACAGGCTGAGCCCTCCTAGAAGCGTGCGAAACTACAGTACACGTCATGATGCGGCAGCTGCCACCTTCCCTGTCCCACGTGACCTTGCCCCACCCACCGAGCATTTGAGCTGCCGAGCTGCCAACGACCAGAGCAAGTTTTCAGCAAAAAACGAAATGCGCAAGTTCAGAAAGGTGCGCCCACACTGCAGACCCACCAACACGTCCGCGACCGAGGAGAGGATTAAGAGAGGGGAGGACTGCCGACCCTTGCCTAGAACGCCGTCATGCAAACATGAGGTTTTGTGGAGTCACAGCACAGCTGACCAGCCGACACCCTGCGGCCCCCTGCTGGCAAAAGTGTCCTGCGCCGAGGCGCGGCAAAAGCCGTCTAAAAAAGACGACCACCCAGAAACAGTGCGCCCTTTCTTGCCCTTTTTGTGATGAGAGGAAGCCAGCATGATGGTGCATCAAATCGAGAGCTCTTAACTTCGTAGGGCAATGGATATGCCTGTGTGCGGCGCTGGGACACTGGTGCAAGCATGGGACTGCGAGAGCACGCCTGCTAGCACGTACGCACGCACGAGTGTGTGCACGCATTTGTGGCGCCAAGCTGGTGCCAACAACCTCCTGCCGACAACCTTCTCCTGCGCCACCTCCTGCCTTAGTTGTGAAACACGCCGTCTTCATCCTTGGCTGCGGTGGCAGCGCCGCTGCCGACCGGCACCCGCCACGACTGCGCGGTTGTGCTCACAGCCAGCGCGTCGAGTCGGCGTCGTTGAGGTCGGCGTTGGCGACCAGCAGCGTCTCGACGATGCGCTCCAGCCGCGCCACCACCTGCACGAAGTTGGGCCGCGCGCTCGCCTCCTGCGACCAGCACACGCGGATCAGGTCCGCGATGTCCGGCGGCATGACGGTCGGGTCGCGCGGGAGCTCCGGCCGCTTGCCGGCGAGCACGTCGCGCAGGATGAGCTTGGGCGGGTAGCGGTCGCTGTAGGCGTTGCGGCCCTGCGTCATCTCCAGCAGCACGACGCCGAAGGCGAACACGTCGACGGGCGGGTCGCGCGGAGCGGACGGGTCGTTGATCACCTGCGCGCGGGGCAGGACAGTGCAGGCAGTCGGGCAAGGGCGATGTCAGAGCCTGCGAATGCCCTGGGCGGAGCGGACGACCTCCGATCGGCAGGCAGGCCTAGAACCTGCTCTGCCGCCTGCACCATGCTGTTCTTGTCAGGCCAGCCCCGCACGAAGGCACCCAACCACTGGCTTGGCCTACGCTTGCAGCCCCGCACAAAGGCATCCCACAGCTGCTCCACCCTGGCGCAGTTTATGCACGTCCGTGTCTCACGTCATTCGCAGTGACTTGCCTGCTAGCTATGCCAAGCAGCCATGCCCGGCTGACGGGAACATGCAACGAAACACCCATACCCACCCACCTCTGGAGGCACAATGTGCGCCGTCATGGCGCTGTGCACCGGGGACACGTGCACAGCCTGCGCCCCAGCACGCAGGCCGCCCAGCTTGCGCTTGCTGCCGGCGGCGCCCTTGCTGCTGGCGCTGTCGTGTGCGGCCAGGCGGTGCAGAGGGCGTGCCAGGCCAAAGTCTGCCAGCACCACGCGGCAGTGGCCGTCCATGAGCAGGTTGCTGGTCTTGAGGTCGCCGTGCACGATGGGCGTGGGCGAGCGCGTGTGCAGGAACATCATGCCCTTGGCCACCTGCGCAGTTGCACGTTGCGCGCCGCGCACTCATTGGGGCCTGCATGGCGATCTTTTGTGACGGCTGCATCATGACACCTGTCGTGAATGCCATGCAATGATGATCATGATAACATGCGCCTTGTGCTGCTGTGCACATCTGGCATGCCCTCCGATGCTTTTGCCCGTGGGCTGCAGGAGCATGGCTATCAAGCCCACATGCACCTCACGCCCGCCCCAACCACAGCAGCACAGTGCTGCCTTGGTCACCGCGGCTGGGCCGCCCGTTTGCAAGCGCACACACAACAGCACAGTGCTCCAACCCACGCCCCGCCCTTACGAGCGTTCTCGCGCGTCCTCACCTGCAGCGCCATGCGCAGCCGCGTCACCAGGTGCAGCTCCTCATACCGCTGCACGTTGAACTGCCCCTTTGCGCCCGGAAGGCCCACACTCGGCTGTGACTGCAGCAGCGACGACGCCTGGCCGCCGCCGCCACCCTGGCGCTTGTTAGGCTCACCCGCTGCACCACCATGCTGCGCCTCCTGCCCGCCGCCTCCGCTGCCGCCGCTGTGGCGCTCCCCATCAGCGCCTCCGCTGCCGCCGCTGCTGTTGCTGCCGTTGCTGTGGCCGTGGTTGTTGCTGCTGCCCTGCGCCAGGAGCGCGGCCTGGGGCCCCGTGCCGTTCATGAACTCCTCCACTGCGCGTGTTGGGGGAGCACCCAGGGGCAAGGGCGTCAGCCCAGTCAGAAGGAAACAAGGGCTGGTTGCTGATGCTAGCAGCCGCTGCTGCGTGTGACGAGCTTGACATCTGGTGCGGCCACACGGGCCCAACATGGCCCAAACATGCAACATGGGCCTGAACAGATGGACCCACTGTGCCCCCACGCACAGCACCACCCACCTGTGCCTAGGCGGTAGTAGTGCATCACGATGCCCACACGGTTCTTGTCAATGGTGAGGCCTGCGTGGGTGCACACGAGCAGTCACGGGTGTGAGTGTGTAGCTTGCAGACGGGGCTTCAGGCCACATCAACCAACGTGTCCAGCAGGCATGCGCTTGGTACACGCACTCTGGACATCACCACGGCACCACTGTTGTTGCGGGGCTGTGCTTTGACAATATGCAGGATGGGCCGAAGCTGCTCAGAACGCAGGACGTGAGGCTGTCTCAGCCCGCACGCAGTCTCCCTATCTCACCGTAGACGCGTGCGATGGAGGGGTGGCGCAGCTCGCCCATCATGAGTGCTTCCTGTACAGGCAATATGGCCACACAGACAATACGGCTGCATTGGTTGCCACGGCTGGGCCGCCCTGTTTGCAACAGATACCACAAGGTGGTGCTGCACAGGCACCCTCCCTTGCCACATGACGTCACTGTGCCATGCCTCCCCACCACCCACCACCACCCCACCACCACATTGCCTCCACCCTACCACCCCATCACCTTCCATCCTACTACCACATCGCCTACACCCTCCCGGTGCTTGCCATGCCACACACCGTCGGAGGCACCTCCCTCCAAGCGCCCATCACTCTGCCTCTCTGCCTCGCCATGCTGCTTCCACTCAGCGCTCACCTCACGCAAGTTTGCCAGCAGCTCAGCATCCACGCGCTCCGGGTGCAGTAGCTTGATAGCCACGCGGTTGGAGTGCCACTTGCCTGCGAAGCACCGTTTACGACCCATGGTGCCACAGGACCGTGACGCATGCTGCCCAGCACGTAGAAGCCTGCCAGCATGCATGCATCCAGTGGCTGCTAGAGAGGGAGCAAGTCAGCAGGACGCGGGGGCCCACACGCACTCTTGTAGACGATGCCGAAGCCGCCCCGGCCAATCTGCGGGCCCAGCTCCAGGTCCGACCATTCCACGCGCAGCTGGTCCTCCAACTGCGGTGCTCCATGGTGGCACATGGTGGCATCCCCAGCGAGGTTGCCGTTGGGAGGCGCGCGCCAAGTTAGGACTGCCCGCAGCCCTGCCCCCACGTGCGCGCGGCGCATGGAACGTTGCCTTACCTTCACCAGCGCCAGGTCGAAGACGGCGGAAGAGGCGCTGCGTGCGGCCGCGGTCCTGCTGGTGGCGTCCTGCTGCTGGGGCAGCTGCAGGAGGTGCCGCCGCCGCGGCTCTGCGGCGCTCGGGGTCACCTTTTTCTTGGGAGGGCTGCTCAGCCCGTTGAAGAACCTCTTCAGCTTGGCCACCACGCCCTCCTTGGGCTCATTGCGGTCCGCGCCCATTCCCCACGCTGTTGCTGCGCTGCTTGGTGTGGGGCCGTGCCCCTTGACCCCAGAACGTGTGGGAGGTGGCGGGGCGCGCAGCGATTCGCGCCGAGCCTCGAGCCTGCGGAGCAGTGCATATGGCGCGTGTCCCTGTAGTGAGAGCTGCTGCTGACGCGGCGCTACCTGTCTTTGGCTACAGCCCCCTGCCTGCCTGGGACGGGACGGGCGGCGCTGAAGCAAACGAGGGCTCCTGAGGGGCTGCGGGTTCCCTCGCGTTGAGGTGCAGCGTGCTCACCTTGAGTCTGCGCCCTCGTTTGCCTGGCCCACGCACAGGCCGCACGCCAAGCGTCTGGTACGTGCACTGGGAGCGCGCCGAGTGTCTGACGCTGCCGTGTGCAGCCTCCCGGCAGTGCTGCACGCTTTGTAGCGTCGCGTATGAGGCCGTAGCGCTTCTCCGAGCTGTTGTGTGAGCACATGAGGGCTCATTTGCCCTGATGGCGAGGAAGAACGGGAGAAGCAGGAGCAACGTATGCTCAGGCTCAGTCACCAGTACGCACCGGCAGCGTCCCTCCTCCGCCACGGACTCACGCTCTCCGTGGCAAGCCGTGGCACGAGAGCACACATCGCACATCCACCAAGCTCGGGAAGCGCTCCGAAAGCGAGCAGCCAGTCATCTGCAGCGCATACAAGCTTGTGAACCCGTCGCGGCAGCCAGTGAGCCACACAGCCCACCTCGAGGTGTCGGTACCAAATGCAGGGCGCCGCACGCTACGCAGCATTGGCGCTGTGGCGCCAGCAGCACCAGCTCGTGTGTCATGCGCAACAGCTGCAGCCCGCCAGCGTTCTGGACGCCCTGGGCGCGCCGTCGTGGGCACACGTCCATCTCGCGGACGCGCATCCTCCCCACACCGCCCAAGAGCCAATGGCGCACCCACAGCAGCAGCAAGCGCGGCACACTAGCACCACGACCATCAGCAGCCGCATGCTCGCCTCAGGCAGGGCAAGCTTGGGGAGCCTCCACACCTCGGCCGCGCCCACCACCGCCGTCCCGCTGGCAGCAGGGAGCCATTCTGCGAGGCCAGCAGCAGCCAACCCAGCAAGGGGCTTCATCAGCATGCTGCACCAGCACCACCCGCAGCAGCCACAAGCACGCCTTGCGGCTATGCCGTCGCCTGTCCTGAGCCGCACCGATGTTGTACAGCAGCAACAGTGGCGCGCGGGGGAGGCGGAGAAGGAGCACCAGAGGGGCGTGATGGACAGGGCGCACGTCGCGGCGTGGAAGGCGCTCGCCTCGAGGTGAGCCTTCTCATGCCCTCATGTGGCTCTGTACGGCGCATGCTGCACGCCCAAGAACACGATGCACGTGATTAGAGAGCGTGAATGGAACGTGCCCACACATTCTGGCCGGCCGGAAGCCTCTCCCAATCGACTCCAAGGCGGCGGCATAACTGGGGGTACTCCAGGTTGTGTGTGATGATGATGATCTATGCTCATCTGCGTGCCAGAGGTGGCCACACACCAGATGTAAAGCTCGACACACACACAGAACCTGCGTGCCACATGCACAGGCACACGCGGCGGCCCGACAAGGCCACGCCCATCGTGCAGGGGCTCGCCTACGTGGAGAGCGCGCACCAGCTGTCGCGGGAGCAGCTCGAACGGAGCATGGGACAGCTGGCCGGGATCTTTGCAAACAACGCGCACGCCTACTCCCTGGAAGAGGTGAGGGGGGGTCACCTGTCCCGGTAGCTGGGGCCCACAGCACAGCTTCCTCCTCAATCACGCCTACCGGCGTTTCCCGTCTTTCTTACTTTCCTGGAAAAGGTGAGGGAGGATCCATCGGTACCCAGAGACGTGAGTGTTTAGGGGCTCCATGGTGCTGGGGTGCTTGCCTTGGTGCTGGGGTGCTTGCCTTGGTGCTGGGGCATATGTGTGCCGATACTTGCATCTGTTTGAGCGCCTCGGCGGGGCCGAGGCTCAACTCCCAGGCGTATCAGATGTCTCGCAGCACTCAGGCACGCGAGCCAAAGACAGCAAGTCCTGATGCAAGGGCATGTGTTGCTGCCCTTGCTGCACATGACGTGGCTGCTGCCAAGAGCCTGCTGCGGGACACCTGTCAAGCCCTTGTTGCGCTCTACGTCTTGTGGCCATTTCCTGGCAAGCTAACCAATGGGGCGCTGGATGCACGCGTGGCGCACCGTGCAGGTGTGCGCCTGGTCGGAGATCTGCCGCCAGCTCGACTTAACCGTCACTGGCGCTGAGCATGCCGACGCGGGTGAGCGTAGTTTGTGCTGCTGGTGCTAGGGGCACCCAGTGACCATCCGGCTAACGAGCGAGTCAGTGAGTCAGTGAGTGAGATTATATCAATCGGTGTGGGTGTGTTGGGGTGGCTGTGGTGCTGACGTGTGGCAACCCTTGCAGTGCGCGCTGCGCTCGAGGGAGGGCCGCGCCCAGGACCTAGGAGCCACATGATGTGGTGCCAGAGTCCTGACCTCACCTCCTGATGTGGCAATGGCGACTGCCCACGCAGTGCATGCTGCACTGGAGGGCCGCGCCCAGGACCTGGAGCCACATGACCCACAAACAGGGTGCAAGATTCCTGGCCCTAAACATGATGTGGCAATGGTGACTGCCCACGCAGTGTATGCTGCGCTGGAGGGCCGCGCCCAGGACCTGGAGCCACACCAGCTCCCAAGCGTGATGTGGCTACTGGCCAGCTGCGACGCGCCCCTGC
>QAXK01007414.1:0-10415 GCA_004335735.1 Chlorella sp. KRBP
GGGGCTGGGGCTGGGGCTAGGGCTAGGGCTAGGGTTAGGGTTAGGGTTAGAGGTGGGCCGCTACAGTTCACTGGTCTGTTCATGCCGACCTTTGCACTACTCTGCGGGGCGCCTTCGAACTTTGTCGCTGGTAGCACTAACACCCTGGCCCTCCTAAACCCTAACGCGCATGCAGGAGGAGATTCAGCTTCACCAGAAGAACATCTACTGCATCACCTACTCGCCTTCCCTGGACTGCATCATCACTGGAGGGGAGGACAAGGCCATCCGGCTGCACTACCTGTCGGGCGGACCCCGCACCTTCAACGACGTGCCCCTGCCCACCAGCTTCCAGGTGGGTTAGCACTAGGGTTAGCGCGAGGGTTAGGGTGAGGTCCTTCACGCGGACGACATCATCAAACATCGCGCTGTCAACCAAGACGTTGAGCGCTGCAGCAGAATTGCAAGGTGCAGTGCTCCTCTCACTCTGTTCTTTCAACTCTTTCTGCCTCTCACACTTTTACGAGCGAACGCACTCTTCGTTTCTCACTCTTTCAAACGCAGGATCACGAAGGCCGTGTCACGGGCCTTGCTGTCCTCAAAGACGACCTCCTGGCGTCCGTCAGCTTTGACCGCACGCTGCGCATCTGGGACCTCACAACCATGAAGCCCGTCGCGGTGGTGGCGGGGGCGCACGACACGCCCATCCAGTGCCTCGAGTACAACCCAGTGAGTCGCTACGACCCACAGCGACTTATTGACACTGGCATCAGTATTTGCTTGCCAGACATGGTTGTATACCAGATGTAAAGCTCACCACACAGCAGCGTGCGTTTGGAAAGGTGTGGTGCTGGGTCTTTAGGTTGGGGAAGCTGGTCCCATTGGGGTTAGGGTTACCCTCCCTGCTTGTTGCACTGTGCATGTGCTGGCGTGTCGGCGGCAAGGTAGCCTGCTCCTGCTTCCCGATCCTGAGCCTGCACCCTAATCCCTGCCCTCGCAAACCCTACCCCATGCAGGACCTAGAGGAGCTGGCCACGTGCGGCATGGGCAACAAGGTCAGGGTCTGGGACGTCAAGCACCCCACCGCGGTCAAGCAAAAGCACGTGCTCAACCACGGTGAGACCGCATGGGCCTTAACCCTAACCCTAGCCATCAACCCTAACCGTGTGCCCCCGCTCGACAACCATGGCATCCGCCGCCAGGTTGCGCGTTGTGCGACCGGCTCTGCCACCGGCTTCTCCTAGGGTTCCGGCGGCCAAAGCCCTAACAGCAAGCTAACCCTAAAATACCCTCTTGCCCATGCAGCGGACCACGAGCATGACGACAGCGACGAGGAGGAGGGACGGCGCGGCCGTAACGCCCGCAGCAACATGAACTGGCTGACCCGATCCGACCTGGCAGGCCTGCCCAAGGCCAGCAACCCACTGGTCGATGACACGATCAAGCGGGCGGCGCAGGACACGCCCGAGGTCACGCAGGTGAGGGCTTTAGGTTAGGGCTTGACCGTGCGGGTGCTTAGGGTTATAGCCATAGCCATAGCCAACCCTAGCTCTGCGTGGCGGGTGAACTGCTGCTGGGTGACGGCAGCGTTCGCCAAACCCAGCCCAAGCCCTCGCACCCTAAGCCCTAAGACTCACGCCTGTAAACCCTAAACCCGCATGCAGATCCGGTGGGCGCGGTGGCGGAGCTGCTGGGTGACTGCGGCCGACGACGACATGCTCCGCATCTGGAGCCACGAAGGCATCAAGCAGCACGCCTTCACCTACAGCGGCGGCAGCTGCCAGGCGCTGTACGCGGACAACGTCAACCAGCTGCTCATCGCCACCATGCTGGTGAGTCTTCTTACGCGGCCTTTCAAAAGCTTTTGTGCTTTTGCTGTTTATGTGCTGTTTCTGTTCTGTCATCGTTTTCCCATTTTCCCCGTCTTCTGCCCCTAGCCCTGCTGCTCCGGCGCCTGCTGCTGCTGCTGCTGCCCGGTTTGCAGCAGCTGCTTCACGGAGGCTGTGCAACCCTAGCCCCAACCCTAACCTTGTCACGTGTGCAGGACAAGACGTGCTGCGTGTACGACCTGGACGACCCCATCCCTCGTGCCGTGCTGCGCGGGCACACGGACGTGATCAGAGCTGTGGGGTACCTCCCCGTCACGCGCTGCTACGTCACGGCATCCTGGGACAAGTGAGCGCCTTGTGACTCTTTGCGCCCATTTGTGACTCTCTGCGCCTCGATTGTGCCTTGATTGTGACTCTTTGTGCCGCTTTGTGCCCCGATTGTGCCTCGTTGTGCCTCTTTGCCTAGCTTACCATCCCATCCCATGGCGGCCTGGCACATGCCTGCTGCGCACCAGCCCCACCAGTCCCACCACCACCGTTCGCTGCTTGTATATAGGTCTGACTTGTCCTTGCTTCTTTGTCCTGCCTCGTTTGGCTTCTTGGCCCGTGCCTCCGCATCTGTCGTCATCAAGCCACTGGGACAAACGCGCGTTGGTGGCGCCTTTTGCCGCTTGCCGCGCCGCGCCGCAGGAGCCTGCGGCTGTGGTTCTGCCCCTCGACCGGCAAGAGCGACGCCGACGCGGACAAGGAGGGGCGCGCCGGCAAGGACGCGACAGGTGCGCAGGCTGCGGCTGGGCTGAGGGCCAGGGTGGGCGCAAGCTCCCTGCCGCTCCCCCGCGCTTGTTGGCAGGCGCGTGGCCGGTTGCGCGCACCGGCCAGCTCATCGCCAGTCTTGTCTGACATTGAGTCTGAAATTGAGTCTGTCAGCGCTTAAGAATCGATGTATCTGTTCGCTAACACTCTGCAGGGCTGGCGGACGACGAGGAGGACGAGGAGCACTACGTGTCCAACTACGAGAAGCTGCACCCGCTCGAGGTGCCGCGCGCCCTCACAGAGGTGAGCGACGGCTGCGATGGATGCGCTGCCCGGGGCAGCCGGAACCTCCGCAACCGCGCGCCACTGCCCGATGATCGGTTTGTGCGCCGAAGCGCTCCCGATGTCGTCCGCTTTCGTCGTGTGCGGCGCCTGCGTTGCCTGCGGGTGGCGCGCCCTTGAGAAGCGGCCCACACGACGCCCACCCGCACGCTCTGTCCTCGCATCGCAGGCGAGCCAGTGGCAGATCCTCAAGGCCATCGGCGTGGTGGACGACGACAGCAAGGGCGCGGGCGGCAAGAAGGGCCGCGCGCGCACCTTCAAGTTCGAGGACGGAGCGGACGAGCCGGCGCAGCACGACGCGCCGGGGACGCTGGGCAGCAAGCTCAACGACCTGGGCAAGGAGCTGCTCAACGTGAGTTTGTGTCAAGGGTAGCCAACACTACCGTTGCGCGTCGTGCTTCCAGTGCCTGGAGGGAAGGCACGTGGTGTGCCGCACGGTGTGCCGCAACCCTAGCCGCAACCCTAGCCTGCCTTATACATGCGCAGGAGATCAACGCCATGGCCAAGCAGCGCAAGAGCGCCATGGATCTGCTGGAGGGCGGGTCTCATGTGGGCAGCGACAAGCCTTCGGGAGGGCATGGCAAGGGCGGCAGGGCGGGCCAATTGCGGAGATGATGGCCTTGATGCTGCGCTGCTTGGAACTTCTGCTTCGTGTACCGGCTTCGTGCGGCTGCTTCGTGCGGCTGCTTCGTGCGGCTGCTTCGTGTACCGGCTTCGTGCGGCTGCTTCGTGTACCGGGAGGGGCTTGCTTCGCTTTGCATCTTGCACTTGCAAGCAAGGGCAGCAGCAAGGTGTGAGGGCAGCAAGCAGCTGAAGCAAGCGTCCGGCGAAGGCAAGCGTGGTGTTTTCTGAGCATTATTGAAGTCTTCCACCTGTGCCCTAAGCGCCCACAGTGCTTCATTGTGTGTGGCATGGGCTCCCGCAAGGTTTCTGGAGCCACTCCTTTCCTTGGAGCTGGGACTT
The DNA here is from genome assembly GCA_004335735.1 of Chlorella sp. KRBP. Taxonomy (NCBI): domain Eukaryota; kingdom Viridiplantae; phylum Chlorophyta; class Trebouxiophyceae; order Chlorellales; family Chlorellaceae; genus Chlorella; species Chlorella sp. KRBP. Next base: position 3,867 of record QAXK01007414.1, read on the forward strand.
GAGCCTTAACAGACCCTTGTTCTGTCCGGTTCCATCCTAGGCCGCTGCGGCGGCATCAGCCAGCCCCTTGGCCTAACGCCTACAGCGCGGTCCTGAGCCATGCGTACAGCTGGGCCTCCGCAGCCAGCACCGCGCCGTTCTGGCAGTGCAGCGCCCCGCCTGTGAGAAGCCCACAGCATGCCATGGCACGTGCAAGCGTATAAGTGTGTGTGTGTCGAGCTCAACATCTGGTGCGGCCATCTCTGGCAATCGCAAGCAGATGAGCGTGAAGGGCGTCATTTACACGTGGCGCAGCCGCTGGTGTTGCATTCTGTTCCCTGTCCGCAAGCGGGCTACGGCAGTGGATCCGCCGCATGCTGATGTAAACCTGCCGACCCTGCCAACTGTCTCACCGCTGGCGGCGTTGAACACGGCGATGCTGCTCTTGGCCTTGGCCTCTGGTTCCAGTGAGTCCAGGTAAGCAAATGACTGGGCACCCTCCTGCGCACGTGTTGGTAGTTGATTGCAAGTGGTAAGCAAGGTGAGGTTCCAGGTACGCGAACCACTGGGCGCCCTCCTGCGGACAATGTCAATTGCAGGCGGAGAGGCAAAATGAGTCCAGTACGCAGACGACTGGACGCCCTGCTGCTGCATTAGGATCGGTGATGAGCAATGACAGTCAATGGTAGGACGCCTGAGCACCTGAGTCGTGCCCAGTACAGCCTGAGGCCTGAAGGCCCGTTTGCAAGCTACAACACACAGCGCGCGTGTGTGTGTGTGTGTGCGCGCTTGCAAATGGGGCGTGCTCATTACAGCCTCACCTCAGCATCGTCAGCTCCTTGCAGGATGAGCGTGGGCACGGTGCTGTTGACCGTCAGCGTCGCGTTGAACGGAAGCACCGCCCTGCGCACAGGCGCACACCATGGTGGCCCGGTGCAGCGTGGCAGGGGCACTCGACTTGCCCATCAGCCACTATCCCTCACGGCCCCAACGCAATGCGAGCCACAGCACCCCAGGCCATGTCTGTGGCCAGGCCAGCCTGACATTGCAAACCAGGCACCTGCATGAGCGAACGCTAGGGCGGAGGCTAGAGCTGACAGCGCAGCTCTGGCCTTAAAAAAACATAGCGTTTGGTTTCAATACCTGTAGGAGGCCCACACGTTGCTCCAGAGGTCGCTTGCGTTCTGCGCCCTGTATCCCGTGAAGGCGTAGCTCAGGTATGATTGGTCGGGGTCTGGCACGGCCATGGAGGCGCCGTTGAAGAACTCCTGCACGTGACACAAGGCATCCAATCGACAATGATTCATTTGGAGTCGACGAATCTGAAGGTGATTTTAGAGTCTCAGTGCGCACCCTCCCACCAGCCAGAAGCTGCAGCCCAAGCTCTCTGTGTGCACACGGCAGAACCTTGGCAACGCGGATTCGTGCCACATCCTCGCCTGAGCGGCAACCCTAACAGTATTAACATAACCCATCGCTGCCTCACCTGCAGGATGCCTGGTGCCATGGAGTCAGCTGCGCAGTCTCCCACCAGAGGCCTGAGAATCCTGTTGCTCGCGTCCAGGAAGAGGGACGAGGTGTTGTACTGCAGCAGCTCGGGGGCCTGTTTAGGGCAACCACGCGTGGCGGTACGGCGTACGGCATTACATTCTGTGCTCCCACTGTTCAATAGTTTGTTTGGAACGCCCCATGCGCTAGGCTCGCAAAGGTCTCCACGTCGCGTGACGTCACTCCAAACTGAGGGGAAAACAGCAGAGCAGTCATAACGCATCAGAACCTCTGTCCTACCCGTAAACTCTTACCTGCTGGGCGATGAAGGTGAGCGGCCCAAACATGCCGGCGGCAGTGGGCTGCAGGAAGATTTCGCTCAAGTCCATCACGCCTGGGTTGAGGACGCAGGCCTTGATGCGCGACGGCAGGCCTGCGAATGGTGCACGGATGGGTTTAGGCCTCAGGGATGCGTGAGACAGGGTTGAGGATGCAGGCCTTGATACAGGACGGCTGCCCTGCATGGGTGCGGCCTCAGGGCTTGACAGGGCGCTCGGTCTGATCCATAGCCACATTCATGCGTCCCTGCTTGCGGCACCTGTGGCTAGCCGCTACATGCAGCACGAAGACGTCTGCACCTCAGTTGTAGGCCCCGGTGGCCGTGGACTCATGCACAGCTCAGCACACACTTTTTGTCTTTGGCCCGCATGCCTGAGTGCTGCGATACATCTGATGCGCCCGGTAGTGGACTCCGGCCCCGCCGAGGCGCCCAGACAGATGCAAATATCGACACCCACACACACACGCACCCTTGCAGGCTGTGGCGGCCAGCCAGCCGCCAGTGCTGTATCCCATGAGAGCCGTGCGGGAGAAGTTGACGTACTGGGACGCTGTCGGGTGCGCCTGGAGAGTGTCGAGCACGGCCGCCACCACGCTGTCCCACCTGCAGGCATGATGAGCCGCATCATGGCCCCGCGCATGCAGCAGTGTGTGTGTGCTTGCAAACAGGGCGACCCAGCCGCGGTAACCAAGGCAGCACGGATCAGCAGTGTCTTATAGAACGGGGCGTGCCTGCCGGCAGCGTCTGCACGACATGCTTGCGGCTTGGCGGCAAGACGCACCAGCGCTGTTGCTACTCACCTTGGCGTGAATGGCAGGTTTGGCGGCTGGTTGAGCACGGCGCCCTGCCCAGGTCCGTCGAAGAAGGCCACGGCGTACCCGCGCTTGAGAGCACCTGGCGCGTACCATGACCACATCTCCTGCCAGGGAAAGTCCAGGCCTGCAGACACACAGGTTGAGCGTTTGGGCATAGGAGTGCTGGGTCAATTTGGGAGTGGCAAGAGCAGCACACAGACTGCCAGTCCTGCAGACTGATCAAGATTGAGCAGGTGGATGTTCAGGCAGGTGAGCGCTGTCGCTTTGACATTGAACGCGCATGTGCACGTGCGATATCTTAGCCCTTGGTTTAGATTGCCCTTGCCAGGCATGGCTGTACCAGATATAAAGCTCACCACACACATGGCCCTCGTGCAGCGCCCTGACTCCCTCCTCTCACCTGTGATGAAGGTGATGAGAGGCAGGGAGCCTAGCACTGTACGCTGGACACAGCCTGCCACTAAGAGTGGGGCAGCTTCCCTCTCTCCTCTCACCCGTGGTGAAGACGATCAAAGGAATCGTCCCGTTCTTGGCGGATGCGGCGGTGGGTGGCAGCGTGAAGAGCACTGGCATGTGGTCGGTTAGGGTCTTGTTGGTGGCGGGGTCGCGGAGGGTGGCGTTGATGAAGGTGGACTGGCCGCCCCACTCTGGGCTGGACAGGATACCCTGCGCGTCATCATCATCATCAGCAGCAGCAGCAGCGTGATGGCATTCACGACGAAGGTGTCATGGTGCTGCAGCCGTCACAGAAGATCGCCAGGCAGGCCTCGCCATGCGCGTGTGGGTGAGGGGGAAATCATGTCACTATGAAGGTTAAAGGGCAGAACACGTGGCACATAAGGCCCTACCCGCAACCATAGCCTCCTCCGCTGACCTTGTTGAAGGTGTCGATGGAACGCTTCATCGCGTCCAGGGCGCCGGGCGTGGTGGGGAAGGGCCACTGGCCAATGAAGTCGTAGCGGGCAGCACGACGCAACGCTGATGCCCTGCATGTGCCAGAACAGCGTGAAGAGCAAAGCATCCAACACAGTCGGCGCAAGGGTGAAGCACAACAGCACTGTAGTGGGCGGCTCGGCGCAGCGCTGACGCCCTGCGCCAGGTGGACGTTCAGCTTGGTAGACAACCAGCACAATTGGCACAAGGGTGCCAGGCACAACAGCACGTGTGGCGGGTGGCCCGGCGCTACACAGACGCCCTGCTAAAGCAGCGGTTTTACGAGCAAGGCATCCAGCACGGTTGGCACGATGGCACTAACAAGCTTCTCCAAAACAAGCCAACGCTGTCGAGCCATAGCAGTAAAAGGCCAGCACCACTGCCATCCTACCTGGAGAACTCGTCCCATCCGTTGCTCCGGTTGTTGGCCTGCGCCACCAGCCGCCCGGCCAGGGCGTAAAAGCCCTGCTGCCACGGGCCCAGAACGTTGCCAAGGGTGGCGTTGGACGGGGCGACGGCGCCCCATTGGTACTGCAGCGTGTTGACGACGTACCTGCAGGGAAACAGGGGGAATAGGTATACCTACCAGACCAGGTTTAGCATGCAGGTGTGCACCGTGCTGACGCACGGGCTGGAGGGCCCTTTACCAAGGAGGTGCGTAAGATGTACTCACATCAACTCGCCAGCGTCGCCGGACTGGGACATGACGCCGGCACTGAGCACGTCCTGGACCTGCAAGTGTGTGCGTGTGTAACGGCGTGTGTGTGTATGAGCACCGCGGCACGTGGTGAGTTGGCCGCCCTACAGGCGCCAACCACTGCGGCACCTAGCCCCATCACTGGTGAGCGCCGCGATATCACGCACCATGGCCGGTGCCCAGTCGGTGAGCGACGACAGGTTGCCACCCAGGACAGGAATCTGAGCCAGAGATGTCTTAGGAGTGGGTTGTGACACGTAGTACCTGCACGAGTGCGAGTGATGGCCCGATTGCTGAGATGGTGGACTGAGAGGCCGATCGCAAATGAAGCTCGCCATGGCAACAGTGCCATTGTGCTGTTCTCGCTTCTGCTGCTGGTCAATGAATACGGATCCCGGACGGACGATAGACGCACTCGAAGAAGAGCAGGCAGAGCGGCGGCGCGGCCATTGGGTTGGACTGGTATGCGGAGCACTGGCTGTAGACCTGGCCGGTGACCTGCATCGCTAGCATGGCGGAATCGCACTGCTGGCTGGGGCTGGACTGGCCGTGCGTCGAGCCAGCGAGCGCGAGGAGAAGCACAAGGCCTGCCAGCAGCCCGGCCATTGTCGCATTTGCCATCTCTTCGGTGTGTGTGCGCGATTGAGTGTGTGCTCGATTGCCGGACACGGATTGAATGGAGCACCAGGAACTCACAGTCCCTCATGAAGGCCTCTCCTCACTCTCACACTCATGCAGCAGCTTCTTACCATGCTGGGTGGGGTGGCACGACGATTTCCCAAAGAGGGCGTGGGAAATCGTCGCGAGCAATGACCGTGGGCAGGCCAGCCGCCAATGACCGCTGGCCGCAATGACCAATGGCACAGCACCACCAGGTCCAGTGGACCTGTTGCTGCGCTGCTGTGCTGCCCCCTCCTGGCCTCTCCTGTGGCCCCTCCTGCGAGATGATCGCGTGGTCAACATCCCGGCTCGCCCGCGCCCCAGGGCCCCAGGGCCCCATCAGACCATCAGGCCCCCGTGGAGGCTCACAATACTGACACTACGTCACTGCCAAACCGTTCCAATTGCATCTGCACTGCCCACCATCCCATTGGGACCTCCATCCCGTGCGCCGGCCCAACAATCACCCCCAGTCCTACCCGCCGTCGCGCCGCCAAACGCTCCGCCATGATCAGTGCAGTGGCCTGGGTGCCCCGCGGCGCCGCGCGGGCGGTGCCCAAGACTGTGGAGCCCACGCCGGAGGAGCTCGAGCAAATGATGGCCGACAGGCTCGACGACGACAGCGACGAGGAGCAGGAGGAGGACGAGGAGGGCGAGGGCGACGACGACAGCAGCATAGACGGCGAGGACGACGAGTCGATCGAGGCCGTCAAGGCAAGGGCCAAGGCAGCCGCAGCAGCGCTCGCGGGCGGCAAGCAGCCTCCCAAGCAGCAGCGAGGAGGCAAGGCAGCAGCGTCATCTGAAGGCGGCATCGAGGACGCGCTGCGCGAGCTGGATATGGAGCACTACGACACGGACGACGACGAGTCCGGCGATTTGGCGGGGCGCAGCAAGAAGAGCGGGCTGCACGCGCGCGCGCTCTATGGGCGGTCCGATGTGCACAAGGGCGAGGACCCCTACTGGCGCGAGGGGGCGGAGGACGAGGACGAGTCCGAGGAGCAGGAGGCGCTGCACATCGACCCCACAGACCTGCTCATCCTGGCAGCAAGGCACGAGGACGACGTCAACACGCTCGAGGTGAGGTGTGGGCGTGCTGCACTGGCGTGGGCAGGATTGTGCGGCGCGACGCGGGCGGGCGCAGGTGGGTGCAGGGCGGCAGCTCGCCCAGCAAACACACTGCAGCGGTGCGCCCAGCTAGCAGCTGCGTGCTGGGTGTCGTGTGTGTGCTGTGCGCTTACCGCCAGCCGCCGGCGGGGGAGGCGCGGCGCGCCGCACGCAGCGGCGTGCTTCAGCAGGCGCGCCGGGGCAAGCAGTGCTGCAGGGTGGTGGCTGTGGGGACTGGAAGTGGCAGCGGCAGCGGCACAGCGATGCGGCGGCTGCCACCTGCAGTGCGCTCCGCACTCCTCAGCACCTTGCAGCACCAGAGTGATAATCGACAGGCGCGGACCGACGCGCTTGCCTGTGCTACATCAATAACACGAGTGTGCACGCAGGTTTGGGTCTACCAAGAGGCGGAGGTGCTGGGGGACGAGGAGGGCGCCAACGTGTTTGTGCACCACGAACTCATGCTGCCCAACTTCCCCCTCAGCCTGGCGTGGATGGATTGTGACCCTAGGTAAGTGGGTGGGTGGGTGGGT
>QAXK01007419.1:0-11794 GCA_004335735.1 Chlorella sp. KRBP
TGCTGCAGCTGCTGCTGATACCGCGAGAGCTCTGACGGCATGCGGTAGCGTTGAGCCTGCTGTTGGCAGCCCCAGCCCTGAGGTCGCTGGAGGTGTGCGAGCCTGCAGCGCTGCTCCTGCTCCTGCGGCACATACCTTGAGCTCCAGCGATGGTGCTGGCGCTGGGCGCAGCTGCAGCCCAGCAGAAGCTGCTGCTGTCTACAGCAGCAGCAGCCCAGGCGCACCTGTCGCCCCTCCCAGCAACGCATTCAGCAGCTGGCCTATGGCAGCACAGCAGCAGGACGCAGCCACTGCCTCAGCTGCTAGCGAGCAGTGTGCGTTCTCGCGCGTCGCAAGTGCTAGCTACCTGGTGGGGAGCGTCGACAGCCCACAGCTGCAGCCGCCACAACCACTGCCACCACCGCAGCCGCAGCCGCCGCTGCAGCCGCCGCAGCTGTTGAGCCGTGCAGAGCTCCTGGCTGCGCAGGTGGCTGTGCCGCAGCACCTGCCATGGCAGCCACAGGCAGGCCTAGGTGCAGCATCTGCAGGCATGGATGTGCATACCCAGCTGCACAGGGCCTCGTCAGTACCCAATGACAAGCTGCTGATGATGCCGTCTCTGGACCAAGCATGCCTGCGGATGCAGCTGGAGGTCCAGCTGGAGTATGACCTGTTGGCAGCAGAGGCAGCCGCAGCTGCTGCCAATGGCTTTGGGCTTGGCGCCGCAACCGCAGCGCTCACAGCTGCCGGCTCCTGTCTGCATGTGTTGCAGTCCGCCGGCAGCACTCGGCCCTGGTCAGCAGGCGGCTGGCAAGGAGCAGATGTTGGGTTTGGTGCACTGCCACCAGCAGCAGCCAGCGTACACCAGCAGCCAGCAGCAGCAGGGCGGAGGCGCCCAGCACGGTCTGTCACCTTCAGCGGCATCAGCCCACATGCTGCGCTGGCAACACCAGCAGGGGCGCTGGCCTCACCTGCAGGGCCCACCCCTGCTAGCCAGGGCCTGGGGCCAGAGGTGGCTCCAAGGCGGCGGCAGCCTGTACGTTCAGCCACCTTCAGCACCTTAGCAAGACCTGCAGGCATGAGCAGCAGCAGCAACGGAAGCGGCGGCGGCCCGCAGGAGTTGCAGTTGAGGCGTGCACCCGCACGCAGCCTGTCGTTCCTGGCGTCATCAGGGACAGCAGCAGCCCCAGGGACTGGCAGGCTGCCGGCAGCAGCTGCAGCCATGCAGCAGGCTGGACCTGCCAGGGGTGGTGTGCGCAAGGGGCCCAAGAAGGCAGCCAGCAAGACTCGGTTGGTAGGCATGCCAGGGGCGGCGTCAGAGTCCGCTGCAACCCAGCAAGACTTCAGCATTGCCAGCAAACAGCAGGGGCAGCAGAAGCAGCAGTGGCTGTACCAAGCTGCTCTGTCCAGAACCTGGTGTCCGTCAGGCGATGCTGTGGCATCTGTTGCATGTGAGGGGCGCCCAAGTGCTTGGATGTATGACGTGCAGCCACAAACATCCTGGGTTTCTGATCCCAGGGGCGACGATCTTGGGGCTGCTGCTGCTGCTGGGGCCGTCTCTGGTACTGCTGCAGCAGTGGTACCGGGGGTAAGCTATGCATTCAACGCCCCTCTGCCCGGTGCTGCAGCAGCTAGGCAGTACAGCAGCGACCCTGGTGTGTCAGCTGGTGCAGGTGCAGCGTGCACCCCCCTACACAGCGTCCCTCACAGGGGGCGCAACCTACATGCTGCAGCTGTGTTGGGGCTGCTGCCAGGTGCACGTGCTGCAGCAGCAGGCGGGGCAGCAACTGGGCCAGGCAGTGTGGCTGCAGGTGCTGGCTCGGCTGCATCAACAGCAGCAGCCCTGGGCAGCATCAGCATGCCAACACCACCTGTGTTTGACCCCAGCAGGGTCCAGGCCAGCCCACAGGGTATGCCACAGGTGCAGGGTGGTAGCTGGCAGGTGGCTGCCCAGACTTCTGGTCATGCACATAACGCAGCTGCTGCGCAGTGCAATGCACCGCAGCTGCAGCAGCAGCAGTACCTGGACGTGCTGGCCGCCTGGCAGCAGCAGGAGGAGCAGCTGCTGCTGGACATGGCGCACACGGCCATCTCCCGCATAGCTCGCCTCTCACCAGCAGATCCAGCACCTGGAGCACCAAACTCGGCGTCAATGCTAGCAGCAGCAGCGGCAGCGGGCCTTGTGCAGCAGGCTGCGGCTGGGCTGCTGCAGTCACCCACACCAGCAGCACATGTGCCTGAGCCCGGGGCTGCAGACCCTATGGATGTCTGCAGCAGTGCTCAGACTCTGGAGACCTCCCGGATGCAGACCCTGGTGAATGACCACCAGGGGGGTCCTGCAAGTGCGGCAGAGCCCAGCCCTGTGTTGGTGCCTGCTGGTGCTGCTGCTGCAGCGCCTGCACAGCTTCCACACTATGCTGCCAGCGCCAGGCCGGTGCCCGTGGGTGATGTGTACACCTGGCTTGCTTCACTACCCCCATCAGGACCTGAGACTGCCCTGCCTGTGGGACTGGACCTAGATCTGGAGCTGGAGCTCGATCTAGGTCTGAAAGCAGCAGCAGCACCCCAGGTCCCGGAGCCACCGGCCAGCCAGGACCCCCAGTGTGTAGCCAGCTTGAACCCTGTGATGGGGTGTTCTGCTGAGGATGTGCCGCACCAGGCATGTGCCATAGCAGCGGCAGTACAAGGGGGGTCAGGGGGGCCACAGCTGCATGAGGATGTGGAGGTGTGGGAGGAGCTGGTGGGGGGCGTACCAGACCCCTTGCAGCTGCAGGACCCCACGCCAACAGGCATTGAGGAGGCTCTGTGGGGTTTGTTTGAAAGCGAGGATGACCTCATGAATGTGTTGATGGCGCAGTGATGGTCCTGGGGACACAGTGCAGTGATGTGTTGGCTTCGTTTGGGCTTCAAGCAATGCTGGTTAGGGTACGTACAACAGTTGGCAGCCTCCTGATTGCTGCAGCCTTCGGTTTGCTGAACAGACGGGCGATAGGTTGCTGTCGGGTGTGTCAACAACATGCATGAAGTTGGGTGCCTCATGATGTCGTGTTGGTTGCTGTAGGTTTTTCGGGGCCAGAATGTGATCTCGATGGCTCAACCGGCAAGCCATGTGTGCAGGCCTAGGCTTGCCCAGCTTTCTGTGCATGCTGTGGTTTGACTTGATGGGGTGGGGCATGTGCTCTAGGGTTTAGTCACCCGATTTTGACAGCAGTCGTTTGTGCATGGGGGCACACGTGTGTGCCGCAGGATTCCGGCAAGACACTGACTAGCCCACCATGGAGTAGGCTGTGTGCAGCAGGTGCATGGCATGCTATTGGGTGTTGGGTGCTGCTGTGTGGAATGCCACCCGCAGCGCTGGGATCGCGGCCAGCACGCCCTTGCCCTGGTTAGGAGCCCTAGGCATGTTCTGACTGCACAGGACCAGGGAGCATGCATCCAGCTTGGGCAGTGCTGACAGCAGCGTGCACAAGCAGGGGCTTGTAGGGTGCATAGCCACGTGTACACATAGCCACCCGGGCACTTACTGGGCCTGTTGCGCACTCACTAGGCAGGCATGATGTTGTTGACTGACATCAAGTCATAAGCTCTAGGCACATGCCTGCAGCCCAGTAGGCTGAGCAGTCCATGGTGCGTGCAGGGATGGTCTGCCTGGTGCACACACCTGCAGGGCAGCGGATAGATCATGACCAGACCACCGTGACGGCGGTGTGCATGAGGGACATTCTCGTAGGGGAGTATGCTGACAATCATGCTGTATGGCTGTTTGAGGCAGGTCCTGGTGTGCTCAGCACAGGGGTTTGAGCAACAGCATGCCTGCAGCAGGAGCCTGCATGCCTCATGCATGCCATTTGGGTGGTGTTGGGTCACCCTGCCTGATTGGTGCTGTCTTGGTGGGGGCATACTTTGGTGTCTGTGACACCGAGGAATGTTGGACATGCCAAAACATGGTGTTGGCTGCACACACAATGGGTTTCCACCATGCACCTGCGTTGTGCATCGCACCAAATGGTGTTGGACATGATGCGTTGTGCGCGTGTCTCGTGCAGTGCACCCCGGGAGATTGAGCAGGGTCCTGATTGGCGCTGGGTGCTTGTATGCACAGCTTGGCTTGACCACAGACCGGCATGAGGCTTTGAAGCACTTGGCGGTTGCTCGCCATGAGGCCTGCTTTGGCATACAGCTGATGGCTTGTTTGGGCAAGGCATTTTGGGAAACGTGGACCCTGCTAAACCAACTTCTTTCTTTGTATGACACATCATGCCATCATGATAGATAGGTTGGTTAGGGAGGTGTTCAAATCTGGGACAGCTGCATTAGTTGCTGTACTCCACAGGAATTTGGGTCCAGCGTGTGACGTTGTGGATTTAGGGCGTTGCTTGGGGGTTGAGCAAGCTCTGTTGTCGCTGTAGAGTTGAGCTAATCATGGGCAGCATGAGCGGGCCTCTGGGTCAATGCAGGTGCGAGCGAAGAGTGCACACGCAATTGCGCTGCGGCTACAAGGATACTTGCTGAAGGGTGGCTGTCTTGCAGGGTTGCTTGCTTTCCTTGGGCGTTATGATACGCTGCACATGTCTCTCCCTTGGTCTCTCCTTTTCCATTTCCTCCCTCTCAAGAATAGAACGAGAGTGGTTCTTTTCAAACCTCAGGTGTGCTGCCAGCACATGGCATGACCTTGGTCAGCAAGTGCAGAACTGGCACCCCGGGTGCCTCTGAGAGGCTTGTTTGGCCCTGCTGGTCAGGTCTCACTGGCTGCCTGTTGGGTTTCTAATTCCACCATGGGTATGGCAGCAAGTATGCCGCCTTTGCGGCTACATTCAGCAGTGCAGGTAGCATCTATGGCTGCTCAGACGGGCTGCCAAGGCACCAAAAGGGCCCCTATGGTAGAGGTAGATACACGTGTCGTGTGGTGTGCAGCACATGCAGGTAGCAGCTGGGGAAATGCCTATGCGTGGCGCGGGGTGCTCCCATGCAATGACCAGGTGCAACTGCAGTCTGCCGACTGGCTGTCTGAGTGCATCTTTGGGCTGGGGTATGTGTCTGAAAACTGGCGATGGACAGGTGTATAGCCCATGCAAACATTTTGCTGGGCATGCATGCCATATGGTTGAGCCGATGTGGGGTCGCTGTCGTGTGGCTGTCGCTGCGGCAGCTGCAGTGGCTGTCGCTGTGGCAGCTGAAGCTACGGAGTGACGGTCACCATGTTGATGGGTCGTTAGGGTGGCTGCTGGATGTGCCGCCCCAGTCCTGGGTTTGTGTTTGTTTGATAGACTGGCGATGCGCAGGTGTGTAGCATGCTTGAGCAGTGGCCATTTTTGTGTACTTTGTAGCTGCTGCAGCGGCCGCCTCTGTGGCTGCTACATCGGCTGCGTGTGCCAGCTCCTGCAGTGACCCTCTCCTCATCAGTGGATGCGCTGATGCAATGGCTGTATGCCCTGTGATCAGCAACCAAGTGACTCCAAGTCTGTCCCTGTGCATGATCCATGCCAAGAGCTCTCAAGTCTGCACAGTGGTACTGTGGTTGAGATGCAGGGTCTCCAGCTCAGCAGCTGTTGCACATGAGCTTGAGCCGCCACTTGCATAGGCTCAGGTGTGCAAGTGAGCTTCAGTGTGCTTGCCTCTTTCAGTATGCTTGCCTCGTTCAGTATGCTTGCCTCTTTCTTGCAGTTCTCTCTCGCACTCAGGGCCCATTATAGAATCGGCCTGCTGTGCACTGTGCCTAATGCTCTTGCAGCAAATGTGCAATGTGGGCCCCAGTGGCCCCAGTGGTGATGGTGCTGCTGTTGTTGTTGTCAGTGAGCCTGTCGCGTCGGGGTCTTCTTTCATTGGGTTTCGTCATTGGGGTTCTCAAGTCCTGGCGCATAGCCGACTCAGGCCCTGCATGCGGGGTCGCACACACAGAGTACATAGGTGCCAGGGCATGTATGGTTGCATGTGTTGGGTGGGTGGGGTGTGCACTGCCTCAGCCCGGCAGCCCTTGTGTCTGTGCTGCCAGGTATGCTGCAGGAACGGCAGGGCTGTGCTGCAGGGCAGCAGGGTAGCACACAGCATGGGTTGGACTGTGTAGTATACCCAAGCAAACCGATCTGCTCTCTTCAGCATTCGTGGCCATGGCGGCAAGCTCCCACGTGTCTGGCAAGTACTGCTGTAGTACAGTAGCTGCAGATCGATCCGGGCAGATGGCAAGCTGCCAACATGTGTGTGGCTTTCAGTTCTTGAAAGGGCTGTGCTTGCAATCGATGTGCCAGCTAGAAGGTCGTGTTGCGCGTGGCAGGTGCAGTAGGTGCACTGCAGGTGCAGATCATGTGGCATGTGAAGGTACTGCTGAAAGGTGCACTGGCATGCAGGTCAGGTATGAGAACAGACTGGCCTGCGACTTGAGACCATGGTGTGCAGCTGTTATGATTGGTTGGCGGCGCATGCAAATATGTCGGCAACTTTCCTGCACGCAGCAAGCGCTGGGCCTTCTATGGGCTTGTGTGTCCATGAAGGCACTTTGATTGCCATGATGTTCATGTTGGTGATGTCAGAGGCAAGGGTTTGGGGTCGGCACGGAAGGGTTTGGGACTTGCAAACCTTGCTCTGGTCTGATTGTAGGCAAGTACTCTAAGGATGTAGTGTCCCAAGTCTACTGCTGCTGTAGACTTGCAGCAGCAGTAGACTACTGCTGCTGCTGAATGATGCAGATTGTCGTGGCACGTTGTGTTTACAACAGGTGCTTCATGGTCGCTTCATGGCTCGTCAGGTGTGTAGAGTTGCACAGCCCTGATTTGGCTCTTGGTTGCACACTCAGTTTGTTTGTTTTGTTTGCACACTCACACACGGCGTGGAGATACTTTCAAAGCAGACGCTGCATGTGCTGTTGTGTGCGGCCGAGCTGTTCTGTTCAGTTGTCCGTTTGTCCCCTCAGGGGTGACACAAGGTGTTACTGCCAAAGGTCTGCTGCAGAACACTGTTCGACCTCTCAGCCGCGAGTTTTGTGAGGTGCTTGCTGTTGTGTCCATCACTGTTGTGCTACTCAATGCATGAGGGATGGTTCTGCAGCAACCGCAGCTCCTGCAGGCAAACACTGTTGTGCACCGCTGATGCTTTCGTGCTGCTGAGAGGTGCTGTGACCTTGCCACACGTGACTGGCAGCAGTGGCCGTGCTGGTTGATGTTGCTTGTAGCATTGGGTCCCAGCTCTGCATGCAAACAGGGCCAGCGGCGTGGAACACAACCACTGGGGCGGGTGTCTACCCCCTGTGACTGGCAGTGCAAGCCACCAGGGTGGTGACTTACGTATGGGCTTTCTAGGAGAGTGTGGTTGTGTGTATGTGACATTCAGGTTCGTGTTGCTTGCTGGTCGGCGTTGTTGCAGGGTGCTGGCACCAGTCAGCCATATCAAAGGTTGATGACGTTAATTTCAGGCGTTCTGACAGACCTTTTGACGGACACACTTGTCACACTGGCCCAGTCACTGAGCAGACGTGCACAGCTGTTTGCGCCACTTTATTTGTGGGACTGGTCGGACACAGTGCTTGTGCTGCAGGCATTGTGCATGCTCGTATCACAGGGCATGCAGCTGCACTTCAGGCTCACTTTGACCAAGCACAGCTTGTCCTGTCCCCACTGCTGTTGCGCAGGTTTCCTAGTGATTGTGCACACACCAGGCTGCCCCGGTGTTCTGGGCTGGTGCATACTTGATTGCATGGCTTACTAATTTGGGCACAACATGGATATGTTGAGACGAGTACATGTGACCCTTCAGCCCTCCCAACGCAACCTGAGAATTTCAGAGACAAGGACACTTGTTGCTGTGCGCTTTGGCACAAGCTGTTGTGTGCAAGGTTGTCGCTATACCATTACGCTTACATACTGCAGCGCATTGTCTTGATATCTACAGTATACAGTTGCTCGCCATCACTTCACTGCCTTTGCATGCTCTGGGGCGTACTTGAAGATCCCAACAGAGCCAGGAAGGCTCAACCGTTTGCCGTGTACGGTATGCATGTATGTGTATGTATGCGAGCGGGCCACTGTATGGTATGTAGACGGGGCACTATGTATGGTTTGTGATTGGGCCACTGTGTATGGTATGCTGCAATGGCATTGTTAGTTGAGGGCTCCAAGCCAATGGATGTCACCAGCACTGCTTGTGCCACCAGCAGTTGTTTATGCTGCGTTACAAAACAACTGCACTGCGCAGTGTGCAGCAAGGTGGGCTCTGCCAGCACATATGGCCCCTGCACGCTGGGCCACGTGCCTTGTGTGTCTGGGTGGAAGAGGAGGCTCTTCGGACACACGTGTGCTGAGACAGCCAGCTGTCTGGCATTTTTGTGTCTTGAGAGTGCGTATCAGGGGACACTTGTTGTGGTGACACTGATAAACCAGTCCTGCGGTACTAGGCACCCGGTTCAGCGCAGACTCTGCTGCGGCTGGATGGGTTGGCGGCACATGGCAGGAGGATGGTGACAGCATGGTGATTCTGGACAACAGGCTGTGGGAGTCAAGCTGATGTGACTGGAGAGAATATCAGGACGGTGTGTAGATGGCGCCTGCAGCGTCACACTGCAGGGCCTGCACTGGTACTGCAAGAAATGGCAGATGGTGTCCAGCTGTTGTGGTGTAGGGCTGGAAAAAGCAATAGGCAAGCTCTGCTGACAAACTATAGCTAGTCATATTGAGCACTATATCACTTGCACCCTGAAAACATGCTCAAGCCATGGCATCCACAAGCCTGGTCTCAATGCCCAACTGCCTGCTTGAAAAATGTGTTACAACCAGCTGGCAAGCAAAGCTTACGTGGAAGGTCCGACTATTCACGTTGTATTACTGTGTGATTCCTGATGCAGTGCTGCGCTTGATGGGTTTGTGTGCGCGTCCACTCGCTGCCCTACTGCAAGCCCCACGACAGTTCTCGGCGTCAGCTCCGCGGATGTCAATGATAAAGCTTTAATGGGTAAACAAAGCTCGAATGGAGGTGCAGCTGCAGCTGTCGTGTTCACAGCGCTTGTTGCTGTCTCTGCTTTATGTATTGCCAGCCCTCAAGCCCACGAGCTCTATGGGCAGCTGGTAGACGGCTTTTTGCATGAAGAGCTGGATGGTATTCGGGACTTCTTGCGGCAGCCCACCTGGGCTGGGCTTAGGGGTGGTGCAGCAGAGGTGAGCTCCAGCTGATCAGCAGCACTCAGCAAGTCCAGCCAGCCAGGCAGCTGCCCTGCCTGCCCTTCTCCACTATGCATGACTTTGAGTGCGCTTCCTCATACTTCACAGGTGTGGTCTATCATTGGGCCTGGTGGTAGGCTGCACCCCAGTTGGTTCCTGGAGCACAAGGGGCACCTGGTCCTGGAGGGACTGCTCATTGTCGTCATTGCAGTGATGCTGCTGCAAAGCAGGTTCAACCCCAAAGCAACAGAGGACGACGATGGACTGACAGAGAAGGTGTGCCGCTCAGCACGCTCGGAAGAGCAGCACCCTTGGCGCAGCCAACAGTGTCACATGCCGTTGGTCCACACTACTGTGTGGTCGACCAGCATGAATTGCACGCAGCAACAGCACTCCCGCCTGCTGCGTCACCACAGCTCGTCGCTGCTTTCAGATGGTAGCTCACCTTGCTGTGCTGTTGTCTGCAGGAGATCGATGCTCTGTGTGAGGAGTGGCAGCCAGTTCCATTGGTGCCAGACATCAGTGATGAGGACCAACGACCTGACCCCCCAGTCATCAGCAGGTGCGCATCCAACCTGCTGTACAGCACGCCCCCACCCGCACCCACATTACAACACACAGCAGCACTCCCAACAGTGCAGCTGTCAGCAGCTGGCAGCACTGTCAGGCTGACCTACCGGGTCAGACCTGGGTGCTGTGTGTTGATGTGTGTTGACTGATGTGCATCACCTGTCTCCTGCTGCTGCTGCTGCTGCTGCTGCTGCTGCTGCAGGCTGGGCGCAACCTTCAATATTACGGTTGATGGGCACCCAGCCCTCAACCTCACTAGCTCTGACTTTTTGGGGCTCGGCAACGACCCAGTAGTGCAGGTAAGGCACCTCTGCGCGCTACCTGGTCCACCCACCACCCGCTTGTGTACACATCAGCTTGCCCACAGCATTGACGGCTCGGCACTGACCCCGTAGTAAAGGTGGCGCAGGTCCCCTGTGCTTGCTGTTCCGCGCATGCTGTTCTGCGCGCAACATGCTGACCTGAGACCACGCCAAGCACAGTCACACTCCAGGTCACACGGGTGGGACTCACAGGGCTGTGTGTGTCGGCCGCGTGCTGTCACAGGCGCGTGGGCGTGAGACTGTTGAGAAGTACGGCGTGGGCTCCTGTGGGCCGCGTGGCTTCTACGGCACCTTTGACGTCCACCTGGACCTGGAGAAGGCCCTGGCCCAGTTCATGGGCCAGGAGGAGGGCATCATCTACAGGTGTGTGCCAGGGGGGTGGCTGGGGGGCGTGGGCCTCAGTGCAGGTGCCTGCATGTGAAGCCATGACCCCGGCATGGGCGCTTGCGTGGGGCCTCATTGCATGTGCTTGCATGTACATGTTTGCTGAACTCCTGGGCAGGGAAAGCTCTGGCTTGACCCACAGATGGGCTTGGGAATCACCGATCAGTCTGGGGTGGCACGTTGCCATGGTCGTGCGCATGTATTTGTGTGGGTTTGTTGGCCCTGCTGCGTTTGTCCAGGTTACTGCTGTCACTGCCCGTCTGGAAGTTGAGTGATTGACCAGACCCCTGCCCCTGTCTGTCCCTCTGTGTCGCACCCCCCCCCTGCAGCTACGACATCAGCACCATTGCCAGCGTGATCCCCGCCTTTGCATCGCGGCAGGACCTCCTCGTGGTCGATGACGGGGTGTCATACCCCATCCAGCAGGTGCGCATCATCAGCATGTAGAGAGATATCAGTAGCACGGCTGCAGTGTGTCCCACTTTTGCCATCCACATGACGCGGCGGGATGCCCATGTGCGCGTGCCTGGGCATCGCAAGATGGATGCACCTCGTGGGTGAGCCTGTGCGCGCTGTTGGCTGGCTTGGGACGCTGCTCAGTGCTCAGGTCATGTGTACTGACACAAGAGTTGTAATCAGGGAATGCCAAGGCTGTGTGTTGATAATGTTGTTGCGTCATTGAGTTCAAAGGGGTGTGTGCCTGTGCGTGTGTGTGTGTCGCAGGGAGCCAAGCTCAGCCGTGCGCGTGTGCGCTGGTTCAAGCACAACAACATGCGCAGCCTGGAGGGCCTGCTCAAGCAGATCGAGGCAGAGGAGCGGGCAGAGAGGTGCGGGGTGACGCGCAGCATGTGCGCTGTGAGAGACACATGGGAGGCATGGCAAGCAGTGCAGCTGGGCAAGGCATGGGATGGATGTTCTCGTGTTTGGACAGTGACTGTGGTATCTGTACGGGCACTACATCAGCGTCGATGCAGCGCGTGTGGGTGGGTGGGTGTGGGTGTGCTGACAGTGGGCCTGCCTGGCTGCTGCTGTTGCTGCTGCTGCTGCTGTGTGTGCAGGGCGCCCCTGTGTCGCAAAATGATTGTGGTGGAGGGCGTGTACGCCAACAGCGGCGACATCGCGCCCCTGCAACAGCTGTACCGCCTCAAGGAGGCCTTCAAGTAAGCCGGACACCGTACTGCCTGGGAGAGCACACTCTTTGAGTGGCTTGGCATGGCTTGGAACACGGCATGTACATGTACAGCTGGCCGTACCTGCAGCATTCCCTGCCTGTTGCGCTGTGCATGCTGATGAAGCAATGGGCATCGAACCATACACATGACCACATCTGCTGCTGCTGCTGCTGCTGCTGCTGGGCCGTGTGCTGGCGGTGCTGCTGCTGCGCAGGTACCGGCT
>QAXK01007420.1:0-10985 GCA_004335735.1 Chlorella sp. KRBP
CTGCCGTTGCCGCTGCTGCTACTGCCAGCGTCCTCTGCTGTTGCTGCTGCTGCTGCTGTTGATTGGCCTGCCTCCTGTGCTGCTGACTGTCTTGCCTCCTCTGCTGCAGCTGGCTCTGCGTTGACAGTTGTTCCACCGGCTGCTGGCACAGCACACTCAGCACCCCCACCTGCTCCTGCTGCTGCTGCTCCTGCTGGTGCTGCTGCTTCGTCACCTAGCGCAGCAGTAGCCCTGCCGCTGCTGTCATATTTGCTGCTGTGCCGTATGATTGACAGCTGCAGCAGCGCCCACTCTGGGTCTCTGTAGCAGCTGTGGATGCCTAGCACCTGTCTGCCCTGCAGCCCGAGGCACATACGCCTGCGGCCTTGGCTGCTGCTGTCCTGCATGCTGACTGCGGCCAACTCCTCCCTGCTGCTGCTGTTGCTGTTGGTGTTGAGAGCCACAAAGTGGCCTGAGATGTGGCCAGAGGGAAGCAACACCAGTTGCGCTGCACCTTCAAGAACAGCCGGGCCCTGTGTACCCCCGGCAGTACAGCCACCTGCTGCTGCTGCTATTGCTGCTGTTGGTGTGGCGGCACACAGCCAGTCGTCCGATGGTGTCTCTGAGGACAGCTGGGTGCTGAGGTTGCCTTGATGGCCCCCTTGGCTTGCAGTGTCAGCCTCGTGGGTGCTGTCATCATCTGCCTCTGTTGCATCAGCAGACATGTCTGATGTGCTGCTGCCTGCAGCTACTGCTGACGGCT
The DNA here is from genome assembly GCA_004335735.1 of Chlorella sp. KRBP. Classification (NCBI taxonomy): domain Eukaryota; kingdom Viridiplantae; phylum Chlorophyta; class Trebouxiophyceae; order Chlorellales; family Chlorellaceae; genus Chlorella; species Chlorella sp. KRBP. The sequence goes on from QAXK01007420.1 coordinate 743, forward strand.
GCTCCAGGCGCTGCCACTTCTGCTGCTGGGACTGCTGTTGGCACTGCTGGTCCTGCTGCTGCTGACGAGGGCGATGCTGAGGCAACCCTAGGCTGTATGCAGCAGATGCGCTCAGCTGGCAGGCTGTGTGCACTGCTGCTGCTGCTGCTGCTTGGTGCTTCTCACTGGATGCGGTTGGGTGCTTGGGTCGAGTGTGCCAGCCGCTGCTGCTCTCCAGGTGAGGCAGCGAGGCCATTTGGGCAGCATCATCCACCTGAAGACCCTGCTGCTTTGAAGGTGCTGGCGTGGCTGTATCTGTCGAGCTTTCGTGGGAGCCTGGAGCCAAAAGAGCTTCTGATGTCAGGACCGAATACATGCATGGGTCCGGGATGGCTGCTGTCGTTGTGCCAGTCCCTGCTGCTGGTGGTGCATCTGGAGAGCTGGGGGTGGTGCCCTGCCTCTTGGTCTGCCATGGCGACACGAGGAACGTCTGCTTCGCTGGACGCTTGTGATCACGGATCTTTGGCATGAAGTGTCTGGGTATCACTGCCGTATGAGAAGATGGTGCACGCGCTTGCAGGTTTGGTCAGCAGGATCAGGCACAACATGCACAGCACAACCCTGATGCGAGTCGAGCCTTACGGCCGCTTCAAGGTAATGAAACACTATCATTAATAGCAGTGAGTTCAGGGTATCAGCTGATTGGTACAAGCCTTGTGCTGCAGCTCAAACGGCAAGTCCAAGGTGCAGGGCTTGGCAGCTGCAGGGTCCCAGTGATGACGAGCCGGCCCCGGGCACAGTGTGATCAGTGCAAAAGCCCTAAAATATGTACAGATGATTTTTAGGGGTCTTGAAGTCACCAGGGCGTTCTAGGTGGTTGTCTGTTGGCCTTGCTGCACCTCCAAGTTCGCCGTGAACACGCCAGGAGCTCTCGGTGCGGTGCATCAAAGGGCGACAAAGGTTAAGAATCTCACAACAGACAAGATCGTCGTATTTATCAGTACTCCCCGCGGTCCGGCCAGCGTCAGGTGGGGTCACTTCTTGCTATTTCACCACTCTTGGGCGCCACTGAGATTTGATACTCGTTTAGATCAGTATTTTCTAGTGGTTGACGCTTGACGACCACTGCTGAACTGCGCAGATGTGTATGAGTCCAAAGCAGCTTTGCATCCAATGCACTGCTCTCACCCAGAGCTGTCCTGTGAGCTTCACCGCTGCTGCCGGTGTCTGGTGCCACCTCATACGTCTTACTCTGCAATACAGGCGCTTGGCAAGGCAGAACGTGATCGATCAGCATGCTAGTCACAGGCTCTCCAACAGTATCGGATGACCTGGGCCCCCAGCGGCATGCAGACAGCACCAAAGCCCGTGATCAGTCTCCTACTGCTCGCCGCTTCTTCGGTGGCACTAGTATACAGCAGCTGCTCAACCGCCGCAGCCCCAGCCCCCTGGGCCGTGCCACTGTTGCAACCACACCAACAGCAGCGTCACCCAGCAGCAGTCCCAGATCGCCCGCCACATCCCCTGGTGTTGCTGCAGTTACACCTCAAGCGGTATGTGCCACAGCAGTAGGACCATTAGGTTGGGCCCAGAAGACACCAGCACAGGTTGACGAACCCCGACAGCCAGTAGTCGACCTGCCTGCCACAACTGACACTGCCCCTATGGGCCTGGGAGACCAGCAGCAGCAGCAGCAGACCCTGGAGGTGGTCCCGGAAAATGCTGCAGCAGCAGCCGACTTACCACTACCACAGCTTCTGCAGTCGCCCGTGGTCCTCATGTCAGCAGCAGGGCATGAAGCCAGCCTGACGCAGCATTTGGCCGGCAAACGCAAGGTAGGCATGAGGCCTACCTTTCGGGTGTTTCAGGCTGAGACAGTAGTGTACATTCATCTAGCCGCAATGTCACGCACCTCTGACCAGAACGGCACCGACCGCCATGTGAAAATGTGTCATCTGGCTGCACTCTGTTGTCCAGCTCGTGTGCAGTCAGGATCCAGCTTGTGGCAGAGCTATACTTCCTGTGTACTGCTTGCATTTGTGGGCTTTGCTCTGCTGGCACTGCAATGCATTGCTTGGGCCCAAGCTGTCCTCCCGCAAGACACGATCCTAACCTACACAACATCACTCCCAGCTGCTACTGCAACATGTGCTCTTGTGCGGTGTGCTTGCAATGTCACTGCCGCCCCCCTGCTCCTCCTGCACTGCCTGTAGTGCCTCGAGGGAGCAAACTCCACTGAGCTGCAGTACATCGCCCATGCCAAGAGCCCCATGCATTCTCATGACTCAGCAGACCAGGAGCAGCAGCAGAGCCAGCAGGAGCACCACCACCAGCAGCAGCAGCAGCAGGGAGTGCTGGCAATGCAGAGTGATGACAGCCTGCTGACACAGCAGCAGCAGCAGGAGCAGCAGCAGCAGATGCAGATGCAGATGCAGGACCAGCCAATGCAAGATGAGGTAATGGCAGATCAGCAAGAGGACCTACAGCAGCAGCAGCAGCAGCACGCGATGACACCTGCAGAGGAGCCTTCACCCTTCATACTTCAGGACAGCTGCAGCCCTGCACTGCCACCGCAGCTTCCCCAGCAGCAGCAGCAGCAGCAGATGGCCTCCCCACCACTGCTGCACAACCTGCAGGACGCAAGCAGTGTCCCGGCAGCGCAGCAGCCCTTGCCCCTCCTGTTGAGGCAGCATGAGGGTGCGGGAGTGGACTCTCCCATGTCTGCACGCCACAGCAACAGCCCGGGCCCCAGCAGCGGCAGTGGTGGGGGCGACATGAAGCCCCCAAGCTTGGTTGATATGGCCAGGCGTGTGCTCGGCCGCAGGCCCGAGCTTTTCGGCCCACTGGATGGTGCAGCTGGCGCATCAGGTGGCTCGCGGCTGGGGCCCCTGAGGCGCAGCCACTCCGGCAACGCAGCAGCAACCCCAGGCAGCGGCACTCCCTCGCCCAAGGGCGTCCTGCGCACGAGCAGCCAGGACGTTAGCATGGGGGCCGCGAGCTCGCTGCGCGCGACCTCGTCGCTCGGCGCGACGTCGTCCATGCAGACGGCCTCCAGTGCAGGCGGCATCGGGGCTGTTGCTGGTGGCATGCTGCACAGCGAGCCCAGCCTCAACATGGGTCCTATGCTGAGTCGGGCACTCAGCAGCGCGACCAGCCTGGAGAACTGGCTGGGCCCAGGCAGCATTGGCCCAGGCAGCAGGACAACATCAGGTAGCCCCCGGTCCATGTCTGCTGCGGCGGCGGCCGAGCTGCAGCAGCACCTTGCGCGCAGCAGCAGCAACGCAGTGAGCCCAACCAGCGGCCAGGGCATGGGGCGGTCAGGCAGCTTGGTGTTTGGGCAGCAGGGGTCGCCAGCTGGCGGGGGTGCAGGGCTGGACAAGCAGGCCAGCTTTGCAGGCTGGCCAGATGTGCCACCAGGGCTTGCTGCAGCAGCGGCGGCAGCAGGAGGTGGCAGCTTTGCGTGGCCGCAGCCGCCTGCCATGCGCACCATCTCTGAGGACTCGCTCAAGCTGGACATCCAGGTATGCGACCTTCTTTGTAACCTTTCGTTGCGACCTTTTTTCCACGGGTGATGAATTCAAGTCCACCACCGCATATGACCCATGGCTCACCCACGCACTGGCTCACGCACCTGCTCGCTCTTTCACGATGTCAGTGTGGGCCAGGTCGCGCAGAGTTTTCATAGATGGGCAGACCTGGTGGCAGTTGTTGTGGTATCAGATATGGCCACGTGTGCTGATGCACTGGTTGCCTTGTGTGTGCGCACGAGCCACCTGTCTCTCTGTGCCAGCCGCAACATCACCGAATTCCCATGTCCCCACTGCTGCTTGCGCATCGTCTCATTGCCCTTCACGCAGATGCTGCCAGCAGTCGTACCTGAGGAGTACCCCCCAGAGCCCCCGGCAGCAGCAGAGCTGAGCCCGTGGGCCGAGCAGCAGCGGCGCGAGGCGGAGCTGCGTCAGCAGCACGTGGACCGTGCCTTTTTTGCCAAGGTTGCTGCCTGGGAGGATGAGCTGGTTGACATGTTGGAGAGCCAGTCGGTGCCGGTCGCGATCCGCAACATCGTGGCTGTGTTTAAGGACCGGATACACACGGAGAGGGACAAGGGGGAGTTCAAGGCACTGTGTGACAAGTGGACGGGCGTCGTGGAGTACCCTGCTGGGAGGTGGGTTTTGGGGTTGGAATGGTTCAGGACATAGGGTTCAGGAGGTTCAAAGTGGGGTCAGCTGACTCTGCATCGCTGTTTTTGAGGAACGTGCCGCCTACATGAAAGCATGCGGCACATGAGCAGCTGCCCAGTCTTGTCGCTGGCAGTTGACAAGCATCATAATCAATGCCGTGGTCGGTGTACTACACGGAGGCCTTCCAGAGAGTGCACTTGTACGTGCTTGGCCTGACGAGACGGCAATGCTGACAGTATCCCGCCCGTTTGCTGGCCTGCCGTTGTGTATCTGGTGTGCAGTGGCGTCAAGTGCCTCGCCATCAAGAGCTGGATGCGCGGCACACACATGCGCAACCATGTGGATGACAGCAGCGATGACGTCGGCGACTGGGACGATGACTCAGCATGACTCAACGTCGTGACTAATGCCAGTTAGTCACTGTATGAGGCAGTGCCGTGGGTCGATGGAGATTGTGTGAGAGGCTGCAACAAATGCTGTCAGCACTGGTGGTGGGGACCATGTTGGGGGCATGTCCAGAAGCCACGGCATCCGTTTTTTGGGGCGACTGTGCATGCGTTGGTGTCCTGCATCATGCTCGTCCTAGATAGTCAGGGCATTGCAACCTGTGGCAACAACAGGTGTGGGTGGGCAGTGTTCAGGTGTCGCTGGCTCCTCTCTTCTGCTGCATGGAGCAGCAGCGTGCATATATCAGGGTGCCTGCACAACGAAGCATACAGAGCAGGCTGTATTATTTGTGTGCGCTTGCTGGCGGCTTTGCATGCGAGGCTGGCAAGGCACTACAGCTCTGCTGCATGCAGCAGCAGCATGACCTGATCTACCAATGTCCTGCCAGGGGCAGGGGGACCGTGTGCAGCTCCCCACGTCCCTCGGCTGTTGTGGAAGCATTGTGCTGTTGCAGTTGGCCTGTGAGAGACTGTTGTACAGACCAACCTTCGGTTGAGAATGAGTGCGTGCCGGCACGAGTGGGGCGCTACAACGATTGGGTCAACCTCACCTTGCAGGGTTCTTTCGAGTTTCCTGCAATTGACACAACACGGCAGCACAGGCTGGCATGTGCGCGGGTTGTGTGCGGCGTGCCTTGCTTGGTGCAAGTTTGGGCGCCTCCTCATGTCATCGCTGCATGATCTGCAACGTATCAATATATATATGCAGTGGAGGCGAGTTTTGCATGACCACGAAATGCCTGCAATCATACCAGCAGCAGCATGGTGACATGGAGCCCGTGAGGGCTACTGGTAGGGGGCTTTCTGTTTCAGACTTCGGCCGACCATGGCTGGACCCACTGGTTGATGACGCAACAGCAGTGTGACAAGGTCTGCAGCATTCCCTGCACCGTGTGCTCAGTTGCCTTGCTGTACGAGCGAGTAATGAGCAGCTGCATCATCCTGTGTGAGGCCCTGCTGTGAACTCCACATTGTTTCATTCATGATGTTTGCGTGAATGTTGTGGTCTCGCTGGCCAGTCAGGGGGAACGACCTGCACACGAGGACTGCACGGTGTCTCGTGTACATGTAGGATACGTGTATACAGTACTACTGAGTCTGCAGCTGGTGAGCAGTGGTGTGGTTGCTGCACAGCTCTGGTACAGACACTCGAAGACTCTGCATGTCACCTGCAAGTGCTGGGGTTGCAGCACACACAGTGACACCACTGGGTTGGCGCCGGTGCACTGCATACTGGCACCTCTGCATGATGTGAGGTAGTCATACTGCTGAGGCACGTACAACAGAGCTGCAGCCAGCCAGCCACCCACATCAACATTGCAACTCAGTGCAGCTTGATATATCGCCGGCGTTTTCTCTTGTTGTATTCTGGCCGTATGCTTGTTGTGGCCAGGCCATGTAATACTATCACAGTACATTGGCAACATTTGCAGCGTATGCTTGTTTTACCCCCACAAGTCCAAGGTTACAAGTGACATCATGCAACCCTTCAACCATTGTGCCAGCATGTTGAATTGCCATCAGCGCCTGATATCGTTGCTGCACCTGTCTGATGTGCCTGGCCATGAGCCCATGCGGTGACGGCCTGACAGCAGCCATGCCATGGTCATGTACAACATGTTGACACAGTGCTGCTGCCCCCAGCCCAGCATAGCTTGGCCCGACATAACTCTGGCGATTGAGACTGACAGGACAGCAGCAACATAGCCATTTACGCTCTCGCAGCACCCAAATTGACGTGCAAAGGACGGAATTTGCAGGAACTGACACCCCCCCTTTCAACCAGGCACTACAGTCCAGGGGTGTCGATTTTGTGCAACCGACCATTTCAGGCAGCAGCCACAATCAGTGAACAGTGATAAATTCCTATATGTGTGCATCAACATAGCTTGAGCTACTAACGCCTGAACATGCATCGTCCATGCTTGGACCAGTGGCCCATGCCAGATGTTCATGTCCTGCAGTTAGCAAGTTGTAGCAGTGAGCAGTCAATACAGGGGTCAAACCACCCATCATGTGTTGGAAGAGGGGTGATGGTGGAGGGCAGTGTTGCGGCGACACAAGGCACCGTCACGGCGTGGTGTGATCCCTTTATGTCATGCTGACGAATGGCCGAATGTACCCGCACTTCCCCTTTGTTCTTTATTCAACTAAATAATGGCTTTGACGTACTTGCATTGACCTGGCTGAACTACATCTACTCGAACGAATTCAAGCATTCACAACAGCACACAGCAGCAGCCCAGTAGATGCAGCCCTGATGCACCGGCTTCACCAGCAGCTTCACAGTTTTTGAATGACCTTACTAATTTACTTATGAAGACAAGGCGCAGCAGCAGGCAGCACATTGGTTCAGGCAACCCAAATGGCCGTGGCAGCTACCCAGCAGCAGCAGCAAGGGCTGACCCACCCAGCAGACTTGGTGCAGGCCCTGCCACCGATGACTCTGACGCTGAAGGCGCTGACTGGGCTGCAGCAGAGGTCTTGCCGCGCAAAAGACGGCGCCTGGAAGGCCGTGCAGCCAGGCCTCCTGCTGGCTTGAGCTCAGACACGCCAGAGGATTTCGAGGAAACAGCAGACCCTTCCACCACAGCTGACAGCGGCCTATACGCTCCCCTGGCTGCTGCTTCTGCTGCTGCCAAAGAAGTATCCTTTCGGCAAGCATCAGGCGCAAAACGCAAAAGGGCGCAGGGCTCCAAGCCTCGCAAACACGCTGTTGCCCAGGCTGGCAGGGGCTCTCCGCTTGCTGAGCACCCTGCCGGGCCCCTTGCTGCTGATACAGACTCAGATGCGGCTGCAGATGCAGCAGAGCAGCCAAGTCCGTCAAGGCAACAAGCGCAGCAGCAGCAGCAGCAGCGAGGCGGCAGTGGGCTGCAGCTGTCTTCCCTGGCTGATGTGCAGCAGCAGCTGCACTCCTCACCAGAGTGGCAGCAGCAGTGGCAGCTGCAGTCAAGGGGCTTGGCCTGCGTGCAGGGCAGCTACCGCGGCCAGCCAGTGTGGCTCGTGCAGACTGCTGCAGAGGCCATGCAGCAGCAGCACAAGCGCACAGCAGGGGCAGCAGCCGGGCGCAGGTCATCACAACCCACTGCTGCAGACCCAGCAGCAGCAGCAGTAGCAGCAGCAGAGCAAGCAGAAGAACCGGGCCCCGCATCAGGCCAGCAGCGGCGCGACTTCATGTTTGCATACTACCGCAGCGACACCGGTGCTTGGCGCGCCACGGTGGCCTTGCCGCGCGTTGTGACGCGTCTGCTGGGCTTGGGCGCCAACAGCAAGCTGGTGCCGATCAGCAACAAGTACACCACCGCAGCAGCTGCAGCCAGGGCCGCAGACCTGGCTCAGCTGGCCCTGCTGGGTCCCTGGAAGGGCATGAAGCTCAACTTCCCACTGTGGGAGTACAGGCAGCAGGACCAGCAGCCCAGACATGGCCCAGAGCTGTCAAAGTACTTCCAGTGGCTCAAGGCCCAAGCAACAGCAGCTGTGCCCTTTGCAGGCTGCGGCTTTGCTGTGCCGCCAACAGCAGCAGGAGGGCCGGGGCGGCGGCAGCACCCTGGGATGGCCAACCTGCGGCATGCAGGGCGGTACAAGTGCGGGATGTGTACTGGCTGCATGCTGAAGCGCGTGTGTGTCGTGGCTGGGTGGCGGGATGATGAGGTGAGGGGCTTTGGCTCACGTGCTTTGACTCACGTGCTGTTGGTTCGCGCCTGCTGACACGACAGTCACCGCAAGTATGATGATGCTTGCAAGCCACCTTGCCATGTAGCTAGGCTGATGCAAGCAACCCTGCCATGCATACAAATGCAAGTCAGACGCAGATATGCGGTCAAACAATCAAGCCGTTTGATAACGTGCTGCTTTACAAGCTGCTGCTCCTGTTTCGCCTGCTGCCATTCCGCCTGCTGCTGTTAGGCACGATCTGCCGTGCTGGCAGTGGATCCCACAAGCAGCACACTCCCAGACACAGCAACTGCTGCTGGAGTCAGTGGTGCGGGTGCTGCTGCAGCGGCAGCAGCAGCAGGCAGGGCAGCACAGGTAGCCGCAGTCCAGGCAGAGCAGCTGCTGCAACGCCAGCACAGGGCTGAGATGCGACTAGTCAACCCAGAAGCCGCCAGACTGGTGTCCCCTGCAGCGGCGGCAGCGGCAGCAGTAGCGACTGCTGCGCCGCGCATTGCTGCTGCGGCGACGGCGCAGGCTGCTGCTGAGAACAGTGCACAGCGCAGGGCACTGTACAAAGCACTGGCAGTGTCTGAGCCACAACAGCAGGAGCAGGACGCTGGGGATGATCAGGACTCGCAGCAGCTGGCAGCAGGTGGCGAGGACGATGCAGATCTGATCAGCAGCTTGCTTGATGGCGCCAGCTGGCATCCGGCTGCCTCTGCTGCATCCCCGTTTCATGCATCGGCAGCAGCAGCAGCAGCAGCCAGGCTATCAGCAGCAACAAGCGGGCCCAATGCAGGTGCCTTCTTGAGCCGGTATGCTGCCTTGCCGCAGCTGCTGACAGCAAGGAGTGGTGTGCAGAGGCAGCTGCCCACTCCTCGGCCTGGTGTGCAGCAGCAGCTGCAGCAGCAGCTGGCCAGCACGACAGCAGCAGCCCAGGCGGGGCTTAGCAGCATGCTGCTAAACCCTGCACCGCCGACAGCCACAGGCTGCCGGACTTGCATGTCCTTGCAGCATGGATCGAGAGGGGTCAAAGGCACCAGGTGTCCCATACATAAGCTGCAACAGCAGAGCGCGCCCCCTGCGTTGCATACAGAAGCTCCTGCTGCAGCTGCTCAGGGGGCTGCTGACCCCTTGCAGCAGCAGCAGCAGCAGCAGGCAGCTGAAGAGGGTTGGGTGTCTGCTTTGGGGTCAGGTGGGGTTCAACTGGTTGGGGCTTTGCGGGACCTGGCAGATAGGGTTTTGGCCCCAAAGGTGGACCGCATCAGGGAGGGTGTGGGGGCACGGCTGCGCATGCGGCGAATGCGTGAGCGCCTGCGCCGGCAGCAGCAGCAGCAGCAGCAGCGCGGTGCTGCCCAGGAAGGTGGCAGAGGCGGCACTGGGCATCAAGCAGGGGATGGCTCACAGACAGAAGATGCAGCTCGGTCTGGTGGCAGGACTGAGGGTGTGAGCCGGAGTGAGAGCCACAGTGGCAGTGGGAGTGCGAGTGAGAGTGAGAGTGAGAGTGAGGGTCTGGGGAGGGACGGGACTGGGGCAGGCAGCAATGAAGGGGGTGAAGCAGGCAAGAAGGAACGCAAAACAGGTAGTGCTGCTGCTGCAGGTGCTGCTGCTGCTGCTGGGAACGGCAGGCGGCACCAGCGCAGAGCTGCTGGCAACAGCCGCCTGCGCAGCAACAGTAGTGATGGTGACAGTGCAGGTGGTGCTGCTAGGCGCAAGACACGACAGCACAATGCTGCTGCAGGGAGCAAGAAGCAGAGGCATGCCACGGCCACCAGCCCCAGCAGCCCCAGCAGCCCCAGCAGCCCCAGCAGCCCCAGCAGCAGCAGTAGCAGCAGCAGCAGCAGTGGCAGTCAAAGCGGTGACGAGGGCGAGGCCACCAGCAGTGAGCATCAAGGGCGTGATGTGGTGCAGGGTGTGAGCCAGCACAGGCGGGTCTCAAAAAGGCAGGCTGGGGCACAACCAGGAGCAGCAGCAGGAACAGCA
>QAXK01007422.1:0-12076 GCA_004335735.1 Chlorella sp. KRBP
ATGTAGTTTAGAATCTCCTGCGTGCACGTCGTGGCAGCCACCAACAGGTGATCTTTGCTGCGCCCGCTGCGACCTGCTGCACCAGCCTGCCGGCGAACGCAAAGCATCTTTCAAAGCGTCCCGCACCTCCTTGGTGGTGAGCGAGTTGATCTGCTTGAGCAGCTTGGGCTGCAGGGACTTGGCGCTGGACGACGAGTGCGTTGTGAGGCCGCCCAGGTCAAGATTGCCGAGGTTGTCTGCGGGCACAAGCGGGCGCACGAGCAAACGCTGCTCCGTCACGGTGCTGCCAGCGTCTCGGCCGCCAGGTGTCTCCCAGCAGCTGCAGGCGCACGATAAACTGATAGTGAAGCCGTCTCCCCTCCCCTGTAGTAGGGTGGGTGCCAGCGTGCCCCGGCGTCCTGCGCTCGGGCGGCGGCTGGCTGTCGGGCTCGGCCCCCTCAACGCCCTCGGAGACCAGGCAGAAAGCACCCCCAAAGCCTCCCCTGCCGCCCTGCGCTCTCCCCGGGGACTTTTGCACAGGTGCAATCGGGACCTAATAGCGCGGCGGGCGGCGTCACCTTGGAGGGAGAAGGCGCCGGGCGCCGCGGGCGAGTTGCTGGTGGCGGCGAGGGCTGCGAGCTCTTGCGCCAGCGAGGACACGGCGCGCTCCAGCACATTGGGCACCTGCAGCGCCGCGCGGAGCAGCAGGCGCTTGTGTGAGTCATCGCGCCACCGTTGCGTCCGCTCGGCGCCAAAAGCAGCGCCTCCCCGCACCTGCAGGCCCGCGGGAGCTTGCTGCGAGCTGGACGAAGGGCCCGCGCTGGACCAGCCGTGCGCAGTGGGCGCCAAGGCGGCGGGGGTCGTGAAGGTCTCGGTCGATGGCAGGGCGAGCAGCCCGAGCGCCGAATCGGTCGTGGACGGCGAGGCTGGGCGCACGGGCCCGCCCTCGCTGGCGTTGGCGATGGCGAGGCGCTGCTGCTTGGAAGCCAGGTCGCCGCTGCTGCTCCAGTGCTGCTGCTGGGCCCACATCCCGCCTCCGTCGCCTCCTGCTTTCGAGCCGCCTGGTGCGAGAAGCAGCTGAAGGGCCAGAGGGGAGAGGTTCATGTCATCCGCGACGACTGTGTGTGTGTTGCTGTGTGTGTTGCTGTGGTCTGGTCGGGTCTGGACGATGAGCACCTCTTCGTCCCGAGGGCAGGCCACCGCCATCAACCTCGGCCCGAGAGGGCGCGGTGCGAGGCTTGCCCAGCGCGTAAGTGCCAGCGCTTCGACACTTAGCTAGGCGCAACGCGAGCTGCTGCACAGGAAGCGATGAGCCTGCGATGTGATCTCTGTCCTGCCTGCCGTGCGCACGGCATCAAATCACAATCGTCCATTGGGAATGGGAGCCATTGGTCATGAGCTGCTGCTGGAGGACCACGCTGGTATCCGCCATCCGCTGCGGCAGACAGCAGCTAGGCACAAGAGCACAAGTCGCCCGGCGCCCGCCGCAGACGCATCAGATGGCGCAACGTCCTTCTTGTCCCTCTAGCAGGCTCAGCACCGAGGTTCGTCATCCTGTGCGCCCGCGTCATGACCAGCAGCGGCACAGCGCAGGCGCTGTTCACCACCACAGACAGCCCCTCCAAACGCTTTGGCCCACGCTTCGGCCACCTCCAAGGTGAAGAAGCAAGAGCCAACTGGCCCTGCAGTACGCCACATCATTGCTGCCGCTGTCCAGTGGCCCTCCTTGGTGCTGAGGCTGCTGTTGCTCGTGTCCTGCTGGCTGCACCGTGACACATCCGGAGCGCGATTGGCCACCCAAGTCAAGATCATGGTCCGCTTGCATTTCCATGAATAGAACAACGCATTTCTATGTTCAGTTCAAAGCCACGAGGCAAGTGCGATGATCACGACGTTGTGCCGGCCGCCGCCGCAAAGAGCAGCAAGCACGACACGCCCATGAGCACGAGCATGAACTGCTGGAAGCGCTGCTGGCTGAACCAGACGCCGGCAATGACGGAGCCCAGCGCCGTGCCAAGCACGTTCACCACCGCGGCCACGCAGTGCAGCGGCAGGTCCTCCCGCCTGAAGGCGCCGAGCGCCACATACGCCAGGATGCGGAACTGGAACACGCCCATGACGGCACCCACGCCGCGGGCCTCGTCCTTGGGCGTGCCCAGGTGCCTGTAGAGCCACCTGCGCAACGGAATAGCACCGGGCAAGCACGGTGCACACCACACTGACACGGCGCCCAGTGCAACACATGGGGGTTTGGGCACCGGGCCCGGGCAAGTGCTTCCCTCCCAAGGCTCCCTCCCAAGAAAGAACCTCACTCACATGATTGGCGGTCCGCCCATCCCCGTCATGCCCTCCATGAGCCCGGCGACGCTGCCCGCCGCTGACGCCAGCATGAGGATGCGGCGCGACTCCTTGCTGCAGAAGAAGCAAGCCGTCGCCGCCCACCAGCGCTGCCACCGAGAAGAGCACTCTCCAGTGTGCTGGGGCCTGCTGTCCAGGCCAGGCGTGCAGCTGCTGCTGGTGCTGGCCTCGCCCAGCAGAGGCTTGGCATCATCCTCGCTGACAGCAGAGTGGTAGCCAGCGTCGGCCAGGGGCGGTGCGCCTCCCCCGGCCACGGTGAGGTACGTCTGCTCTTGCTGGTGTATGGAGTAGTTACAGCTGTGCTGGCCCTGCACCTGCTGAAAGGGTGATCCAGCTTCCTGGCCCGAGGGGCCTGCCGGTTGCTGCGCTGGCCGCATTGCAGCGGCAACGTCCATACCAGCTGACGTGCAGGCTTGTTGTGGAGGTGATTGGGCCTGTGCCGCCGCCGCTGTGGCCCCATCACTGTGCAACAACGCGCTGTCGCCGCTGCCGAGCGACCGCCCATCCTCCCGCCAGCCTCCTGCCGGGACCGTGAGCACGTAGTCTGCCTTGGTGACCTTGTCCACTGGAGTGCCAGGCGACAAGAGCGAGGGCGCCTCCAGCAGCATGGACGAGGGCAGCGTGTTGGAGATGTAGCTGGTCATGGTGAGGCCAAGGCACAGGGGCGTGGCCGCCGCGGGGTCGTCGTGCGGCGTCAGTTGGGCACGCCTGTGAGCTCGGATGCTGCACAGTGAAGAAAGGTCACCGGCAGTGGGCAAATCAGTGCGCAGTGTCACAGCAGCTAGGTGGCCTGGCTTGCTCTCGTGCTCGTATCATCCCCTGGTGTGATCGTTGCTCACCTGCTGATGCTCCGTTTGACCATGAGCGGCACATCGCTCAGCTGCAGGTTGCAGCTGAAGAGGAGCACCACCAGCAGGATGCAGGCCAGCACCAGCTCCACCACGCGCTTGCTGAGGACCACCAGCAGCAGCGCGCCAAGGGGCGACCAGACGTTCTGCGCGCCAAGCACCACCATCAGCACGCACATTGGCTTCTACTGGCACCCATTGACGCCGGCCACCTGCCACATCGGGCTTCCTCTTACCCTGCTGACTAGCAGGCTGAGCACCAAGCGCAGGTCCGCCGTCTTGTGCGCCCGAGTCATGGCCAGCAGTGGCAGCGCAGCCGCTGTGTTGGCCACGCAGTCCACCACCACAGCCAGCGCTAGAGGCCCTGCACAGACCCAGAGCAGCACCCCCAGGTGAGCAGGAGGTCGGGGCTGTGCGTGAGGTGGCGCAGTTTTTGTGCGCATCGTCATGCACGCAAGCGGCCTGCCACGCACCTGCGTCGAAGCCCATGAGCGTGAAGGCGACCCAGAAGAGCACCAAGACGATGGCCGAGCCGAAGCCGCTTATTCCGCGCACAATGCCTCCAAACGCCTCAGCCACTGCCAGAATCGCAAAGCAGGAGGCGGAGGGACCTTCGTACGCTGCTGGCTCATTGACGCCGTCCATTGGCCCTCAAGGCTGAGGGTGCGCGCCGCCGGTGACCGTACGCTACCCGCAGGACCTCCACGCTGCAGCTGACACACGGCCAGCTGCTGTTGGTGACGCACACTGGCCACTGGCACACCAGGCTGCAGCTGCAATGCACGGACTGTGACGCCACATCGAGCTGGGCATGCCTGGAGGCTTGCGTCTGCAGAGACTGAATCAGCCTGAGAGGCTGATTCAAAGCCTATGGCGAAGACCAAGGGTCCCAGCGTCCCAGCCATGGGCCAGCCGCAGCCCCATGGCGAGGAGCAGCTGCAGCGCCGCGCCTTTGCCCAGGCGGCCATCCTCGCCCTCCAGGAGCTCGAGCGCCGCCCGGAGCCCCACAGGGACGAGCTCGCTCGCGGAGCGCTCGACAAGCTGCGCTACGACCTGCCGGTGCGACCTGGGCGACACCTTGAGCAGGAGATCTGTGTCGGGCCTTGCGGTGGCGCACCTTCCAGGATGCTCCTGTGCTTGCCACTTGTGTGAGTGCAGAGCGTCAGCACCAAGGAGCTGGACGCGCTGGCAGCATGCCTAGGGTGCGCACGGGGGCGGACGCTGCAGCTGGGGGAACGTGCTGGCCCCACCTGCTTCTCGCTCTCACAGTGGGCACGCAGCATCCTCATCCACTCACCACACTGCTCACCACACGCAGGAGCACGCTGGAGGAGGGCTGCAAAGGCTCGCACCAGCTCCCGCTCATCTCGGACAAGGTGGTCAGCAACGCCACGCACGCCGTCCTGGAGCACAGCAAGCCCCCCAGCAACAGCGCCACGCAGCAGCACCAGCAGCAACAGCCACCAGCACCCGCTGCCGCCAGCCCCGGGTCGCTGCTGCCCGTGGCGCACGCTTCGCACGCTGAGCTCGCCGCGTCGTACCAGCGGCTGTGCGCCGTGCTGCTGCTGCAGCTGCCAAACCGGCTGCTGCACCTCCCGGAGGACGCCGTGGGCAAGCACCTGTCTGCCTACCACGTCGACAGCCACCACCACGAGGCCAGCGCAGCAGATGTTCCTGCAGCAGATGTTGCCGACGCACAGCACAGTGGCGACGGCATGGCAACAGTACACGCGCACCTGCCAGAGCATAACAGCTGCGCCAACGGTGGCACGGCGGCGGCTGAGAGCGCGTTGGTGCCAGCAGAGAGCGTGGAGGCAGCGGCGCAAGACGATGACGACACGCCGTATGAGGACATTCAGGGCGACACGGCGCCTTCCACTGCGCAGCCAGCGTCAAGCAAGGCGGCGCCATGGACGTCGTTTGCTCCCGCAGCTGGCCCCGCATCATCCCCCTGGCAGTCCTGGCAAGCGACGCCCGTCGCGCCGGCATGTTGGTGGGAGCACCCGCACCACGTTTCCCAGCAGCAGCAGCAGCAGCAGCAGCAGGGGCAGGCAGCCATCCCCTGGCGTGAGGCCAAAGCGCGGCTGCTCCACCTGGCCAGCCGTGAGCACCTGCACGCGCTGGCTGTGCCGCTCCTGCACCCGCCCACGTCACCCGCCCAGCAGGACACCCCACCTGACGAGGCACCAGGCGCTCAGGTGGCAAACGGGACCAGCAGCCGCCCCACCAAGCCGCTGTCGCTGGGCAGCAGCAAACCCAGCGCTGGAGGGCACGCGAGCGAGCACAACGGCAGCGCTTTGCCTGCTCAGCCACAGCCGCAGCAGCAGCAGCAGGCCGGTGTGCTGCTCTGCCAGCTCCCCAGCGCCGTGCACGCGCTAGTGGCCGCCGTACGCTCCCTGGGCGTGCACTCCCGAGGCCCATGCGAGCTGCAAGCCCTCATGCAGGGTTACCTCGAGGTGGCGTGCGAGTGGGCGCTGCTGCACCCGCCGGGCGCCCAGGCGCTGCTGAGGGCGGTGTGGGACGCGCTGGGCGTGCTGAGCCTGGCAGCCCTGCCCGCCCTGCGGCCTGCTGGGGCACGGGGCGCACGCAGCAGCAGGGGCGGAGGCGACGGAGGTGCTGGGCAGAGGTCCGTGCTGCTGCCGGAAGCTCAGCTGGCGCTGGGCATGGTTGCTCTGGTCATCACCAAGGTAAATCTTACCAGCGTCCGCTGTAAATCCTTCCCTGCGTCACTAGTTTACGGTAGATGTGCCGTGCTGTACAATCCTGCAACGAGTGTGCTCCAAACTGCGGCTGGGTGTGCGCAGGCGGGTGCGGGCGGCAGCGGCCAGGCAGCGCGCTCAGCGTTGTGGCGCGCCGTGCACGCGCACCTGCTGCCCTTGCTGGAACGCTGCCTCTCCGACGTGCACCAGCATGCTGTGGCGGCGGGAGCGGGCACGGCAGCGTCTACGGTTGACGACCAGCTGACGGCTCCGTTGGCCCTTGTGTGCCAGGTGTGTGCATGGTATGTCTTTCCACGTGTGAGACTTTGCGTGCTCTGGTGCTCTGCTCCACGCTTTTGCAGGACCAGCAGTACGCAGTGTATGACACAGTTGCGTTCCCTCACTGCACTTGCGCCCTGGCACGCGCAGGTGGTGTGCTTTTACGTGGAGCAGCGGCCCGGAGGCGTCGACATCGCCGCCTCGCTGCAAACCTCCGGCGTGCTGCGCACGCTGTGCGCGCTCCTCTGCACCTGCCACACGTGGGTCGCGTCGCCGCCCGCAGCGTCATCCTCAGCCGCCGCAGCAGCAGCCACGTCAGCTGCAGGAGAGCCCCTGCGCGCGGCGGTCCTGCTGTGCGCCGCCTGCAGCCCCGCGTGCACCGCATGGGTGATGGCCGTGCCAGGGTTTGCCCAGGCCCTAACCGCCATGCGCGCCGCTGACCCTGTTTGGGACGGTGACAGGGCCGCCCATGGGGCCGTGTGGCAGCTGCTCACGGCGTGGGCAGCGGGTGGCTCTGGAGCGGCAAGCGCGCCACAGCGACCATCAGCAGCGTCACAAGCAGGGCACTCGCAAGTGTCGCGTGGGCAGCAGGAGCAGCCGCAGGCGTGGCTCTTGGTGGAGCTCCTCCGAGTCGTGAACGCTGCTCCTGCCGCAGCTGCGAACGGTGCTGTGGCGGACCACGTGCCAGCGGCTGGCGATGATGATGACGAGGTGGTGAGAGCGCAGCGGGTGCTGGCGCTGCACCAGGCGCTGCAGCTGCTGCTGCGTGCGTGGCGGGCAGCGGACAGGCGCCTGCAGTGGCCCAAACTCGTGGACCAAGCCATGCGTGACGGTATGGCTGCGCTCAAGTCGCTGCGCGCCGGCGCCGGTAGCGGGGGGCGCGTGGGGAGCGGGGGTGGCAGCGAGGTGCTGGCGGCAGTGGGAGAGGGGGCGGAGGTGGATGGTGAAGGAGGGGCGGGGGCGGTGGTGGTGGACGAGGACGGGCGGCACGAGCTGGTGGCCTTTGTGCAGCTGCAGCAACGGCAGTGGGAGGCTGGGTGCGTGGCGTGCTTGCGGGAGCTGTTCACATCGTCTGGCGGCAAGGCGGACTGATGCTCTGACTCACGCTTGTCGAACTGAGTCTCGCATCCATACCGCTCTGCTTTTTCTTACATGAGCATACACAGTCCGTGCAAGGGGATGTGTCCTGCGAGCCAAGCCTTTTGGCCCTGACACCTGTGGCTGCAATGGGCAGCGTGGGTTCACCGCTTGGCGCCGATCAGCGATCCCGCAGGCTTGCCGTCTCCAAACGCCGCCGCCGTGCTTTCCTGCGCGCAAGCATCAGCATGCCACGTTGCCTTCCATACCCACCATGCCTTGCTGTGCCCGCTCACTGGCAGC
This sequence comes from Chlorella sp. KRBP, assembly GCA_004335735.1. Classification (NCBI taxonomy): domain Eukaryota; kingdom Viridiplantae; phylum Chlorophyta; class Trebouxiophyceae; order Chlorellales; family Chlorellaceae; genus Chlorella; species Chlorella sp. KRBP. The sequence continues at coordinate 7,544 of QAXK01007422.1, forward strand.
AACAACAGCCAGCAGCACGGCACGCAGCCCACGCACCCTGCGCTTGTTGACCCGCCGTAGCTGCAGCTGTTGCTGGCTCAGGCGCGGGGTGATGCTCGAGGACGCGCCGTTCTTGCCCCGCGCGCGCTGCGCCAGCTGAAACTCGCTCAACCACAGCGATGACGGCACGTCCTCGTCGCTCTGGTGCTCGTCGGACACGGACGACTCGCTGGCCAGTCCCTCGCTGCCCGATCCCTCGCCCGCATCCTCCTCCACGCCCACGGCGGCGCGCGCCAGCGCCGCCGCCTCCTCCCTCTGCACCGCGCCTGGGGCCTCGCCGCCTGGCCGTGTGCTAGGTGAGCGCAGCCCTGAGCTCGGGCGGTGGAAGTGACCTCCGGGCTGGAACTCTTGTGGCCTGCGAGCAGGCAAGGGCAAGCACACCCAGTTGAGCGACCCAGGACCACCCGGCACGCGCGTGCCGATGAGGCGCGATGTGGGCAGGGAGCACTCACTTCTCCTTCATGCGCATCGACCGCACGCGCCGGAGCCGGTCCTGTTGCGCGGCGGCCAAGACGCGCACGACTTGGTCTGGGGAGGTCTCGCCGTCTGGCGGGACGGCGCCATCCTCGGCGAGGCCAGCCGTCTTGATGCTCAGGTTGCGTTCGGCGAAGCTCGCTCCGACAGTGCGAGGCGACGCAGCCGAGGCGCTCCCAGCGGCGAGCAAGCCCACCCCCGCGAACGACGCCCGTGGGCCGTCTCCACCAGCGCCCAAAGTGGATGCCCTGTTCAGCGCGGAGCGCATCCGCGGAGGCGATGCTGTTGACAGACGGTGCTGCGGTGAGCCTGGGGAAGCTTGCTGCGGCGACGGAAGGCTGCTGGCGATGCCGCTCTGCGGCCGCTGCTGCCATGGCAGGACATCCTTGCTGAGGGAGCCCTGCGGAGAGGGCTCCGCCGCAGCCGACGGTCGGCGCGCCATCGACGGGCTGCGCGTCTGCGGGACCGACGTCGAGGGCGTCCCCGAGGTGGTGCAGCGCGGGATGAGCCGGTCGAGCGTGGCGCCACGCTTGGGCGCTAAGCTCGAGGTCTCGAGCTCCATCTCGTCGCGCGGGTCCAGCGGGAACGCCTCGACTGAGCGCCAGGTGTTGGGCGCGTCGACCAGCCACACGTGCGCGCCAAACTGCCCCACGAACGCGCCATCCATGGACCAGAGGCTGATGGTCTTGTCGGCGGAAGACGTCAAGATGAAGTCGCCTGCGCACGCGTGAGTGGAGGGCGCCGCACAGCTCGTCAAGCCTGCCGGACGGAGGCACCGCCTCGGTCAGACCACCCACACCTCACGCCACTCACCCGCCTGCACGCGTGCCCAGTCCATGCTGGTGATGGCGCCCTTGTGCGCCCGCCACAGCGCCCGCTCGGTGATCAGGTGCGCTGCGGCCTCGGAGCCGAGGGGTGGCAGGTTGGTCAGGTTGCCCAGGTTCCACACCTGCGGTGCGACAGGTGCGATATGATAATCCCTGGTATGTCAACCTCATAGCCGCACAACTCATGTTCCGGTCGCAAGCCACACCCCTGACTGATGCCTCATCACCGACCTTGACAAAGCCAGCTGCGTCGCCCGTGGCCAGTGCCAGGTTGTCGGGGTGCGCCGCTAGGCCCAGCACCGTCTCCCCCAGGAGGTGCCCGGTAAAGTGCTCCAGCACCAAGCTCATGCTCGCAATGTCCCAGATGCGCAGCCAACGGTCCCCGCCCACCTGCCAGCGGGCACACAGGAGAGCACAACTTTGTGTGTGTGTGGTTGATGCCGTGACTTAGTGCGGCCTCCACCACCCAGCTCTGTGGCCAGCGCACTAGCGCACACCATCACTGCGGTGTTCAGCATCCACGCTGGATCTTTGGCTTCAAGCCCACGCGGCTCCCTGCCTGGTTGACTCGACAGCACACACTGCATGCTCACCGTGACAAAGAGGTGGTGCAGCTTGCCCGAGAGGAAGAGCACTCGCTCCATGGCCTGCTCGTTGACGGGCAGCTGCGCCTGGCCCGCCGGTGACATGCGCTTGCGCAGCGCGCCGCTCTCCACGTTCCACACGCAGACCTCGCCGTCGTCGCTCACGCTCACCACCTGGTTGTCGTTGGGCTGCACGGCCATGTCCAGGATGTCGGCCTGCACACGCCACGCACGCACGCAGTGCACCACGGGATAGTCGCCACCTGCACTAGCGGTCTATTCCTGGGCCGGGTCAGCCTGCCATCCTCAGTGCACCTAGCCTGTCTCAGCAGGCTTGAACACCAGCCACAGCAGTCACTGAGTGCCTCGTGATGAGGAGCACCATCCCGTGCGCAGGGAGCACACCATACAGTACGCACCTTGTGGCCCGTCATGACGCGCCCAGGGAACGTTTCCTTTGCCGCCGGCCCTGGATCCTCATAGCATGTCACGCGCCGGTCCCAGCCCGCCACCACAAAGTGCTTGAAGAGCGCGCCGCGGATGGTCAGCACCGACGTCACCTCCTCGTGCGTCTTGGGGCGCAGCACGCACAGGCACGCGCCGCTGCTGAAGTTCCACACCTTGACCTCGCCGTTCTCAGCACCTGCAGCATGGTGAAGCCACAGTGTGCATGTGTTGAACTTTACATGTGGAGAGCAGCCTGAGGCAAGCAGACAATCCACCTCGCCATTATCAGCGCCTGCAGCATAGCGGTGCCACAACGCCACGTGTGTCCCTGGCCTGGGACTCGCGGTCGAATGTCTGCTTCTTGTCTTTGCGCTGCTGCCATGACAGGCCTGGTGAATGGAACTCGGCGGTGGCACGCGTTTCTAGAAAGAGCAGAGCAGGGCGCTCACCTGTGATGAGGCGTCGCTTCTGGTTGTCAAAGTTGAGCGCCGTGAGCTGCTGGCCCGGGTGCGTGTTGCCAAAGCGGAACCGAAGCTTGCCTGTGGGCACGTACCAGATGCTGACGCTGCCGCCCGCGTCCGCGCTCACCGCCTGCGTGTGGGTGCGGGGCAGGTCCATGATGCATGACGTCATGGGACATCTCGTCATCATGGTCATCTCACGGAGCAGCTGAATGAGAACGAGGTCAGCGGCGCTCTAACACCCCCGTCGCCGGAGCTGCGCCTGGCTGCCTTCTGCCCCTGCCCCCACAGCGCACCCACCTCATCGAAGAGAGGGTTGAACAGCACGCGCACCACCGACTCACGGTGGCCGCAGCTGGCCGTGGCGGTGATGGTCTGCCGCCACAGCTTGGGCCACAGGGCACCTGCGCCCATCGGAACGTATGTATTTTACCTCGGTATTAAGCACCTCACCACAGCACGTTGCAGCCGCCTCTGGCAAGCACATGACCCAAAGCATGCACACAGCGCGTCAGCATGAGAGCTAGCCCCGTCCCAGTGGTATACGCACCCGTGACGAGCGCCTTGCGCCGGTGGTCGTATGCGGCGCACAGCAGGGTGTTCTCCTCCACCCCCGGGACCACCTCACGGTCAGTCATGGTCTGGATGCACTTGTGGTTGCGGATGTCCCACAGCTGCATGCCCAACACAGGTGCAGCAAGCCACAGCTTGTTGTGCACAGCTTTGGTTTGCCTGGCACCCTGCATCGCGCTCTGTGCACGCTGCATCCAGCAGATTGGGGGTCGCAGCAAGGTGTGTGGCGCACCTTGACTTGCTTGTCCGCCCCCAGTGAGATGATTTGGTTGTCCCGGTCGTTCACCACCACGGCCGTGACACTGGACGTGTGCCCCTGCACAGCAGCAGCGACGCCAAGACCGCAAAACACGCACGAGCGCGTCACAGCACGTCTGCAGCAGAGCAGGTGTGCGCAATGGGCCCCACTCTCACCCTGCGCTGTGTGTGTCTGTGTACTAGCGGGGCGCGGCCAGCGCATGTGCCATCTCAAAGAAGCTAGAGCTAGAGGCTCCCTGGCTCATGAATGACCTCACAGATGCAGCAAAGCTAGCTAGGATGTGGCATGCACGCACGCACCATGAGCGTGGCCAGTGGCTTGAGGCTGAATGGGTTCCACAGCATGACGCGCCGGTCCTGGGAGCCGCTGACGATGAACTTGTACATGGGCGACCAGTCCACGCAGCTGACGCCCTTGAGGTGACCCTGGAGCATCTTGACGCCCACGCGGTCGTCTGCACGTGGGCACCCGACACGCGCACCATCACCATTACAGTGTCACCACCACAACACCACGACCTGTGAGCGCTGCCTAGGGACGCGTAGGAGGGGCGGCAAGGAATTGTTGCGCTGCTACGCGCACGTGTGGGTCAGTCGACGGACACGCCAGGGGTGGGGTCGTCGAGCGAGTTGAAGAATGAGTGGCCAGGCGTGTGATGGATGGATGGATGCACCCACCTGCGTCGGTGAGGCTGATGGTCTTGTCCAGGGACCCGGCCACCACCGTGTTGAGCTCCTCCACATACCTACATGTACGCACAAGCGTGGCATGAGCACAGGTTGTTGTTGTTGTTGTTGCATGCCTTCAGCCGGGGCGGCTGTTCGGGTTTAAGCGGGTAAATTGGGAGGCATCATGCAAGCTCACGAGCA
>QAXK01007430.1:0-11456 GCA_004335735.1 Chlorella sp. KRBP
GCCCACTCGAAGTTGTCGAGCAGGCTCCACGCGAAGTAGCCCCGGACGTCGGTGCCGGCGGCCACCGAGTCGGCGAGGGCGCCCAGGTGTCCCTGCAGGTAGGCCACCCGCTCGGGGTCGTGCACGGCGCCGTCGGCGGAGACGGTGTCGTACCAGGCGGACCCGTTCTCGGTGACGTAGACCGGCAGGCCGCTCTCGCGGGCCGAGCGCTCGACGATCGCCCGGTGCGACTCCGGGGACTGCTCCCAGCCCATCGACGTGAGCGGCGGCCGCGGCGGGATCTCGTCGACGCGCTCGCACCCGGGGAGGAGGTGGGTGTCGCCGGTGGGCTCCACGCCCTCGGGCGTCGCGCGCACGCGGGTCGGGAAGTAGTTGTTGACCCCGAGGTTGTCGAGCGGCGCCGAGATCGTGGCGAGGTCGCCGTCGTGGACGAACGAGCCGTCGGTGAGGTGGGCGACGTCGTCGAGCATCCCGTCGGGGTAGGCGCCGTGGAACAGCGGGCCGAAGAAGACCCCGTTGAGGGCGTTGTCGGCGCGGCGCACGGCGTCGAGGTCGGCCTCGGTGGCGTCCTCGGGCCCGTGGACCTGCGTGGGGTTGAGGGTGATCGAGACCTCGGCGTCGGCGCAGTGCTCGCGGATCACCGGGACGGCCGTGCCGTGGGCGAGCATCAGGTGGTGGGCCGTGAGCAGGCCCTCCATCGGGTCGCGGTGCCCCGGGGCGTGGTGGCCGATGGCGTGGCTGAGCATCGAGGAGCACCACGGCTCGTTGAGGGTCGTCCAGTTGCGGACCCGGTCCCCGAGCGCACCGACGACGACGGCGGCGTAGTCGGCGAACCAGTCGGCGACGTCGCGCGAGCGCCAGCCGCCGCGGTCCTCGAGGGCCTGTGGGAGGTCCCAGTGGTAGAGCGTGACGACGGGGCGGATGCCCGCGCCGAGCAGCTCGTCGACGAGCCGGTCGTAGAACGCGACGCCGGCCGGGTTGGGGGTGCCGACACCGTCCGGGAAGATCCGCGGCCACGCGACCGAGAAGCGGTACGCCTCGAGCCCGAGGTCCTTCATCAGCGCGACGTCCTCGGGAACCCGGTGGTAGTGGTCGCAGGCGACCTCGCCGGTGTCGCCGTTCGCGACCTTGCCGGGGGTGGCCGAGAAGGTGTCCCAGATGGACTGTCCGCGACCGTCCTCCTTGGTGGCGCCCTCGATCTGGTAGCTGGCCGTGGCCGCGCCCCACAGGAAGCCGGCCGGGAAGGTGGGGGTGCTCGTCATGGCGGCAACCTACCGGGCCGGACGGACCTCGTCGCCGACGCGGACCTCGCCGAGGACCTCCGGGACGAGCTGCACGGCGAACCACGTGGCGCCGTCCCAGCGACGGTGGCGGGCGAGGGTGCGGATGGGCTCGTGCCCGCCCGCGAGGGTGACGGGGTCGATGGTCGTCATGACGCAGCGGTCGACGGGCTTGACGACCCGGAAGGTGACGGCACCGACGGTGACGCGCGACCACCCGTCCTCCTCGAACGGCTCGAGGTCGCCGTCGACGAGGAGGTTGGGTCGGAAGCGGGACACCTCGACGTCGGTCGGCTCCTCGCCGCGCTCGAGGGCGGTCTGCGTGACCCAGTCGCGCAGCCGGCGCAGGGAGGGGCCGGTGGCGAGCGTGACGGGGTAGGCGTCGGCGAAGGCCGTGGCCTCGCCCGGTTGGGCGTGGGCGGGGTTGAGCGGGCGCGGGTCGGCGACGTGGACGAGGCGCAGGTCCTCGCGGTGGAGCACCGTCCGGAGCCACCGAGCGGCCTCGGGGCCGGCGTCCCGGCCGGTGAGCCGGCGGCCGTGGACGGTGACCGGCGCGGCCTCGGTGTGGGGCTCGTCGACGAGCAGCGCGTCCTGGCCGGATGCGGTGAGCCGCAGCGCGTTCCGCAGGTCGGGATCGGTGTCCGCGGTGTCCGCGAGCAGGCCGAGCATCGCGTGCTCCTCGCGGGCCGTGAGGCACTCACCGGTGCCGTCGACCACCATCCAGCGACGGTCGCCGCGCAGCCCCCACGCCTCGACGGTGGCCGCGTGCACCCGCCGGACGGCCGTGCTCTTGACCGGATGGAGCGCCAGGGCCTCGAGGGCGACGCTCACGCGCGCTGGTCGATGCGGCCGGTGTCGACGTCGTAGACGAACCCGCCGACGAGCGCGCGCTCGCCGATCAGCGGGTGGGAGCGCAGCACGTGGACGTCGTGCTCGAGCGCGGCCTGCTGGTCGGTGACGACGTGGAAGTCGTGCCACGACGCGTCGACGCCGGCCGACTCGCCGACCCGGCGCTGCAGCTCCTCCTCGGTGTTCGAGGCGACGGCACAGCGCGTGTGCGGGACGACGAGGATGCGGTTGACGTTGAGGAGGTGCACCGCCAGCACGAGCGCCTCGAGGGCCTGTGGGGTGACCCGGCCGCCGGGGTTGCGGAAGATCTTCGCGTCGCCGGGGTGCAGGCCGAGCATCGCGAGCGGGGCGATGCGCGAGTCCATGCACGTGACGATGGCGATGCCCGCGTGGGCGACGCCGTCGAACCCGGCGAGGTCGAACGTCGCGGCGAACTCCTCGTTGGCCGCGAGCAGGTCGCCGAAGTCGGCGGGGGTGGTGTGGGCGGTGTTGTCGGTCACAGGAGTCCGGTCCTCTTCTCGATGGTGAACGCGACGGGCTTGGTCACGGCGGCGAAGAAGTCCTCGCCCTTGTCGTCGACGACGACGAAGGCCGGGAAGTCCTCGACCTCGATCTTCCAGATGGCCTCCATCCCGAGCTCGGGGTACTCGAGCACCTCGACGCTGCGGATGCAGTCCTGGGCGAGGCGGGCCGCCGGGCCACCGATCGAGCCGAGGTAGAAGCCGCCGTGCGCCTTGCACGCGTCGGTGACCTGCTGGCTGCGGTTGCCCTTGGCGAGCATGACCATCGAGCCCCCGGCGGCCTGGAACTGGTCGACGTAGGAGTCCATCCGCCCGGCCGTCGTCGGGCCGAAGGAGCCCGACGGCATCCCCTCGGGCGTCTTGGCCGGGCCGGCGTAGTACACCGGGTGGTCCTTGAGGTACTGCGGCATCTCCTCGCCGGCGTCGAGGCGCTCCTTGATCTTGGCGTGGGCGATGTCGCGGGCGACGACGAGCGGGCCGGTGAGCGAGAGCCGGGTCTTGACGGGGTGCTTGGTCAGCTCGGCGAGGATCTGCTCCATCGGGCGGTTGAGGTCGATGGCCACGACGGCGCCGGCGCCCGTGCCCGACACGCCCTCGGCGTCCTCGAGCCCGTCGTGGGTCTGCTCGGGGAGGAAGCGGGCGGGGTCGGTCTCGAGTTGCTCGATGAACACGCCCTCCGGGGTGATCTTCCCGAGCACCTGGCGGTCGGCCGAGCAGGAGACGGCGATGGCGACCGGGAGGCTCGCGCCGTGCCGGGGGAGCCGGACGACCCGGACGTCGTGGCAGAAGTACTTGCCGCCGAACTGCGCGCCGATGCCGAACTGGCGGGTGAGCTCGAGGACGCGCTCCTCGAGCTCGGTGTCGCGGAAGCCGTGGCCGGTGGCGGGGTCGCCCTGCTTGGGAAGGTGGTCGAGGTACTTCGCGCTCGCGTACTTGGCTGTCTTGAGGGCGAACTCGGCGCTCGTGCCACCGATGACGATGGCCAGGTGGTACGGCGGGCAGGCGGCGGTGCCGAGGCCGCGGAGCTTCTCGTCGAGGAAGCGCATCATCGCGTCGGGGTTGAGGATCGCCTTGGTCTCCTGGAAGAGGAAGGACTTGTTCGCGCTGCCGCCCCCCTTGGCCATGAAGAGGAACTTGTAGGTGGTCTCGTGGCCGGGCGCGGTGTCGGCGTAGAGCTCGACCTGCGCGGGGAGGTTGGAGCCGGTGTTCTTCTCCTCCCAGGTCGTCACCGGGGCCATCTGGCTGTAGCGCAGGTTGAGTCGCGTGTAGGCGTCGTAGACACCGCGGCTCAGCGCCTCCTCGTCGGTGCCCGCGGTGAGCACGTGCTGGCCGCGCTTGCCCATGACGATGGCCGTGCCGGTGTCCTGGCACATCGGGAGGATGCCGCCCGCCGCGATGTTCGCGTTCTTCAGGAGGTCGAGCGCGACGAACTGGTCGTTGTTGCTCGCCTCGGGGTCGGCGAGGATGTTCGCCAGCTGCTGCAGGTGCGCGGGGCGCAGGTAGTGGGCGATGTCGTGCATCGCGGTCTCCGAGAGCAGGCGCAGCGCCTCGGGGTCGACCTGGAGGAAGCGGCGGCCGCCGGGGCCGTCGACGACCTCGACGCCCTCGGTGGTGAGCAGCCGGTACGGCGTCTCGTCGGCGCCGACGGGCAGGAGGTCCTCGTAGGCGAAGTCGGTCATCGGATCTCCTCTCGCGTGGGCGCGTAGGCGCCGGCGTGGCGGACGGTGACGCCACTCGTGGACAGTGCGCGGTCGATGGCGGGCTCGACCTCGGGGAGGCCGGCGGCGGCGAGGCGGGCGCGGGCGTCGGTGCTGCCGAGGAGGCCGGCGTCGAGGAGTCCGGACAGCAGGCCCGCCATGAACGAGTCGCCCGCCCCGACGGTGTCGACGACGTCCTTGATGCGGGCCTCGGCGCGGCCCTCGTCGCCGCTCGCCGCGCGCCACACGACGCCGTCCCCGCCGAGGGTGACGACGGTGAGCGAGGCGCCGAGCCCGGCCCAGCGGGCCATCACCGCGGACGCGGGCTCGCCGGGGTAGAGCCACTCGATGTCGTCCTCGGAGCACTTGACGACGTCGGAGAGGGCGACGAGCTCCTCGACGCGCAGGCGGACCTCCTCGACGGCGCCCATGATCGTCGGGCGGACGTTCGGGTCGTAGGAGACCGTGCCCTGCGCCCGGGCGCGGTGGACGGCGTCGGTGACCTCGGCGTCGCCGGGGCGCAGGGTCGTCGCGATGGAGCCGGTGTGCAGGTGGCCCGTGCCGGCGGGGAGCTGCACCGGCGGCAGCTCCCAGTGCAGGTCGAAGACGTAGGACGCGGCGCCGCCGTCGTCGATCGTGGCCAGGGCCGTCGAGGTCGGGTGCGCGGCGCTGCGGCTGCCGGGGAGCAGGTGCACCCCGCCGGACTCGACGTGCTCGGCGCAGCGGTGGCCGCGGGAGTCCTCGCCCACGAGGCACGCGAAGTGCGTGTCGTGCTCGAGGCGGGCCAGGCCCAGGGCGACGTTGGCGGGGGAGCCGCCGACGTGCTCGGCGGCGCTCCCGTCCGGGTAGCTGACGATGTCGACGAGGAGCTCACCGACGACGACGACCGGCGGCGCGGTGGCGCTCACGGCATCCCAACCTCTCTGCAGCGGACCTGCCGCGGCACGGCCGAGATCGGTCGCGGGCGGCTTGTCGAACCCTATCGCCGGGTCCGATTGGGAGTCTCCGGTGTCCGTCGGGGACGATGGGGGCGTGAGCACGCCCGCCGCACCGAAGAGCCGCTACTCGATGGGGTCGACCAAGAACCTCGTCCTGTCGCTGCTCGCGGTGCTCGGCATGGTGCTCGTGCTCGTCCTCCTCGTGCCGCGGGTGGACCGGGTCGGCGGACCGCCGGTCGACGTCCACGCGCAGGCGCTCGAGGTGAAGCAGCGCTCGGGCTGGCCGATCGTCGAGCCGGTGGGGCTCCCGGACGGCTGGAGCCCGACCTCGGTGCGGTACGTCGGCGTCACCGGCGGCTTCCTCACCTGGCACGTCGGCTACCAGACCCCGTCGGGCAGCTTCGTCGCCGTGGAGCAGACCAAGGACCCGAACCGGGAGTGGATCGCGGCCCAGACCAACCGGGCCCCGCGCGAGGGCACCCTCGACGTCGCCGGTCGCACGTGGGAGAAGTACGTGCGCGACAACAAGGTCCAGAACAGCCTGCTCTCGGTGCCCGCGACCGGCTCGGGGGAGCTCGCGACGCTCGTGACGGGCACGGCGAGCTTCGAGGACATGACGACCTACATCGAGTCGCTCCAGCCGGTCCGGTGACGCGGCGCGTCGGGCTCCTCGGCGCGGAGCGTGCTGCTGCCCTGTCCGTGCTCCCGCTCACGTACGGGCCGCCCGGCGAGTTCGCGGGGACCTCCCGTCCCGGGTTCTCGGTGCTGTCCCGCTCGCTCCTGATGGGCCAGGCCTCCCTCGACGACTGCGCCGCGGTGCTGCTCGGCTGGGGCGTCCAGACCGGCGCCGGGCTCGGCGTGCGGGCCTGCGCGCCACGGGTCGAGCCCGGCGTCGTCGCCGAGCTCCTCATCGGGGTCGGGTCCCTCGGGTGGCGGGCGCCGCTGCGGGTGGTCGACGTGTACGACGAGCCGGGGCGGCGGGGGTTCGCCTACGGCACCCTGCCCGGGCACCCCGAGGACGGCGAGGAGAGCTTCGTCCTCTCGCGGCAGCCGGACGGGCGGGTGCTGTTCACGGTGACCGCGACGTCGCGGCCGGCGTCCCGGGCGGCCCGGCTCGGCGGGCCGGTGACGCGCGGGGTGCAGCACTGGATGGCCGGCCGCTACCTGAGGGCGTGCCGGGCCGGCGCCGGTGGGGCGGCATTGCGCGCCTGACGTGGGGTCGGACGTGGCGTGGCCGGTGGCGTCGGAACGGGGGTGACCACCCCGCACTGCGCGCCACGAGGGACGCCGGCGAGCGCGCCACCCGGGTCCCGTGCGCTGGCGGACCGGAGGTCGGGGGAGGAGCATCGGGGCATGTCCCGGGGGAGTCGCTGGCGCGAGGTCGAGGAGCTGCTCGAGGCGCTCGAGGGCGTGCGGCAGGCGGAGCAGGAGGGGGTCCGGCGCTGGACCGTCGGGGGACGGCTGGTGGCCCGCCAAGTCGACGCCGCCACGCTGCTCGTGCGCTGCGGGTTCGGTCTGCGCGAGGAGCTGCTGGCCGGGCACCCGGCGACGTTCTCGGTGCGTCCGGAGCTGGAGGCCCACGAGAAGGTGCTCGCGGACGTCGCTGACGGAGACGTCGCCGCCATCGCGCGAGCGCTGCGTGCGGCGTGGGAGCTGCAGCGCCGCTGACGGCGGGGCACGACCGATGAGTTCCGCGCCGCCGCCGGGTCCATGCCGTGACCACCACCCGCCCGACCGAAGGAGCGCCCCGTGAGGGGCGGCGGTGACATCGCGGTGACCGGTGGTGTCGAGACGGTGCGCTCGCTCTTCCTCGCCGGGGTCGTCGACCGGCTCCTCCTGACGGTGCACCCCGTCGTCGGCACCGGTCGCCGGCTGTTCGACGACTCGGTGCCGGTGACGCGGCTCGAGCTGCTCGAGGCCACTCACACCACGGCCGGCAACGTGCTGCTGGCCTACGCGCTGCGTCCGTCCGACTGAGGACCCGACGTACCGTGGGGCCCGTGGAGGACCTCGAGCGGTCGTACCGCGCGTACCTGGACGCCCTCAACGAGCGGCGGTTCGGCGACCTCGACCGCTTCGTCCACGACGAGGTGACCCACAACGGCCGCCGGCTGACCCGCGAGGACTACGCCGCGATGATCGCGGACGACGTCGACCGCATCCCCGACCTGCGCTTCGTGCCCGACCTGCTCGTGACGCGCGAGGACCTCCTCACCTGCCGGCTCCTCTTCGACTGCACCCTGGCGAAGGAGTTCGCCGGGGTCCCCGTCACCGGGCGGCCCGTGCGCTTCGCGGAGCACGTCACGTACCGCTTCCGGGCCGGCCGGATCGAGAGGGTGTGGTCGCTCGTCGACACCGACGCCGCCCGGGAGCAGTCGGGCGTGGGCGTCGGTGCGCCGTCGCTGCGGATCGAGATCTTCCCGGCGGACCTCGACCGCACCGTCGCGTTCTACGAGCGGCTCGGCTTCACCGTCGACGGCCGGAGCGAGGGGTCCGCGCGGTACGTGGCGCTGCGGCTCGGGTCGGTCCGCATCGGCGCCGCCGAGTCCGTACCGGTCGACCCGGGACTGCGGGGCGTCCCCGCCGGGACCGAGATCGTCATCGAGGTCGAGGACGTCCGTGCCGTCCGGGACGCGGTCGTCGCGACCGGGATCACCCCCACCGAGGACCTGCTCGAACGGCCGTGGGGCCTCACCGACGTCCGGTTCACCGACCCGGACGGCTACTACCTGCGGTTCACGGGCGTCAGGACCCGTCGGCGGTGATGCGCTCCTCGGCCTGGTCGAGCCACTGGCGGCAGTGCGCGGCGAGCGCCTCGCCGCGCTCCCAGAGGACCATGCTCTCCTCGATGCCGACCTGGCCGCTCTCGAGCCGGGCGACGAGGTCGACGAGCTCGTCGCGGGCCTGCTCGTAGCCGAGCCCGGCGACGTCGGCGTTCGGGTCCTCGGCCTCCGCGGCCCGGGTGGCGTCCTTCGGCATGCGGCGAGCCTACCGACGGGCGCCGACCCCGGTGGGACGCGGGCGCACGGTGTAGCTGAGGCTGATGGCGCCGTCGACGGCCACGACGAGCGACCAGAGCCGCAGGACGTCGGTGAGGGCCGCCGTCCGCGACGGGTCGCCGATGACGAGGGTGGCGCCCCCGAGCAGCGCCGCCCCGACGGCGTAGGCGAGCAGGTGCCGGGCGAAGCCCTTGCGTTCGCGGGCGGCGTGGGCCCGGCCGGTGCGCGGCGGCCGCTCCGGGGCCGGCCCGCCGGCGAAGCGGTGGGCGAAGCGTACGTCGGCCCAGCGCACCATCGAGTGGCCGAAGCCGACGGAGACGCCGAGGTAGACGGCGGCGAGGGCGTGGGCCGTCGTGGCCGGCGCGCCGCCGCGCAGGTCGAGGACGGTCGCCACCAGGAGGACGAGGTCGACCAGCGGTGCCGCGACGAGCAGCCACCCGCCGAGCCGGGGGCGGCGCAGCAGGTATCGGGTCGCGAGACCCGCGAGGACGAGGACCCAGAAGAGCACCTCGCAGGTGACGATGACGGCGTAGAGCACGGCGGTTCCCTCCCAACGTTTTGGTACGACTGTACCAAAACGTGCCCGGACCGCGCCCGCGCTGGTAGACAGGGGGAGTGCCCAAGGTCGTCGACCACGACGCGCGCCGCGCGCAGATCGCCGCGGCGCTGCTCGCCGTCGTCCGCCGCGAAGGGGTCTCGGCGGTGTCCGTGCGCTCGGTGGCGGCCGAGGCCGGACTCTCGGTGGGCTCGATGCGTCACACCGCCGCCAGCCAGTCCGACCTCGTGGCCTTCGCGATGGAGGCCGTCGCCGAGCGGGTGGCCGCGCGCGTCGCGGCCCGGGTCTCGGGGCGAGGTGCCGGGGCGGTCCCCGACGTCGACGCGCTGGTCGACCTCTGCGGCGAGGTCCTCCCGCTCGACGCCGACCGGCGGGACGAGGCCGCGGTCTGGCTGGAGCTCGTGACCCTCGCGCGCACCGACCCGGCGCTCGCCGCCGTGTCGGACGCCGCGCACGCCGGCCTCCGGCGGCTCGCCGAGCGGGTGGTGGTGACGCTGGTGCCCGACGCAACCCCCGCAGCCCTCGACCGCGAGGCGCTGCGGCTGCACGCCCTCCTCGACGGCCTCGCCCTCCACGCGGTGCTGCACGCCGAGGCCGCCGACCCGGACGCGGTGCGGGCCGTCGTGGCCGACCACCTCGCCACGCTGGCCGCCCCCGCCTAGGCCGAGCCGACCACCCGGACGCCGAAGTCGCCGCGGGCCACCCGGACGCGCAGCAGCTCCTCGGGCTCGACCTCCGCGGGGTCGAGCACGACGGCGCCCGCGACCCGCTGGACGACGGCGTACCCGCGGTCGAGCGTGGACTGCGGCGAGAGGGTGCGGGCCTGGACGCGCAGGTGGTCGACGCGGTCGCGCTGGCGGTGCAGGCCGGCCTCGACCCGCTGGTGGGCCCGGGCCACGAGGGCGTCGACGACCTCCCTCTGGCCCCGGACGAAGGCGCCCTTGTCGGCGAGCACGGGGCGGCTCGAGAGCTCGGTGAGCCGCCGGCGCTCGTGGTGCAGCCGACCGCCGAGCGCCCGGTGGCCCCGCGCCCGCGCGGCGTCCAGCCCCCGCCGCTCGGCCTCGGCGTCGGGGACGATCGCCTTCGCGGCGTCGGTGGGGGTGGAGGCCCGGTGGTCGGCGACGAGGTCGAGGAGCGGGGTGTCGACGTCGTGGCCGATCGCGCTGACGACGGGCGTCACCGCGGCGGCGACGGCGCGCAGCATCGTCTCGTTCGAGAACGGCAGGAGGTCCTCGACCCCGCCGCCGCCGCGGGCGATGACGACGACGTCGACCTCGGGGTGGGCGTCGAGCTCGGCGAGGGCGGCGGTGACCTCGGTGACCGCCGCCGTCCCCTGCACCGCGACCTGACGGATCTCGAAGACCGCGCTCGGCCAGCGGCGCCGCGCGTTCTCGACGACGTCCTTCTCGGCGGCGCTGGCCCGTCCGCAGACCAGCCCGATGCGCCGGGGGAGGAAGGGCAGCGGGCGCTTGCGGTCGCGGTCGAAGAGGCCTTCCTGCGCGAGGTGCCGCTTGAGGTACTCGAGCCGGGCGAGGAGCTCGCCGACGCCGACCGGCCGGATCTGCCGGGCGTCCAGGACGAGCGAGCCGCGCTGGGTCCAGAAGGACGGCTTGGCCTGGAGGACGACCCGCGCGCCCTCGGTGAGCGGCCCGGGCATCGCGTCGAGGGCGTTGACGTGGACCGAGCAGGACAGGCTCATGTCGACGTCGGGGTCGCGCAGCGTGAGGTAGGCGGTGCGGGCGCCGGGGCGGCGGGTCAGCTGGACGACCTGCCCCTCGACCCACAGCACCGACATCTTCTCGACGTACTCGCCGATCTTCATCGACAGGAGGCGCACCGGCCACGGGTGCTCGGCGGAGGTGTCGGCGGCCTTCTCCGGGAGCGGGGGCCGCGCCGGGGTGCTCATGGCACCGCACTCTAGGCGGGGGCACCGACCGGGAGCGGCCCGTCCACCGTCACCGGCGGCGATTCGGGCCTGCGCGGTGGCCGACCTACGATGGAGGCATGGCTGACTCCCCGAAGCGCGTGCTCCTCGCGGCCCCCCGCGGCTACTGCGCCGGGGTCGACCGGGCGGTCGTCACCGTCGAGAAGGCCCTCGAGCTCTACGGCGCGCCCGTGTACGTCCGCAAGGAGATCGTCCACAACAAGCACGTCGTCACCACGCTGCAGAAGCGCGGCGCGATCTTCGTCGACGAGACCGACGAGGTGCCCGAGGGCGCCACGGTCGTCTTCTCCGCCCACGGCGTGGCCCCGGTCGTCCACGAGGAGGCGCGGGCCCTCAGCCTGCGCACCATCGACGCCACCTGCCCGCTCGTCACGAAGGTCCACCGCGAGGCCGTCCGCTTCGCCGACTCCGACTACGACATCCTCCTCATCGGCCACGAGGGCCACGAGGAGGTCGTCGGCACGGCCGGCGAGGCGCCCGAGCACATCCAGCTCGTCGACGGCCCGGACGACGTCGACAACGTCACCGTCCGCGACCCCGAGAAGGTCGTCTGGCTCTCGCAGACCACGCTCTCGGTCGACGAGACGATGGAGACCGTGCGCCGCCTGCGCGAGCGCTTCCCCTCGCTGCAGGACCCGCCGAGCGACGACATCTGCTACGCCACGCAGAAC